>OY729167.1:5748180-5905680 GCA_958299025.2 Drosophila histrio
AAATAACTTGAATAATGTGCACAAATACTCGCCCGTCAACTGCGTATGTGTGTGTGTGTGTGTGTGTGCTGTGTGTGTGTGTGTGTGTGCTGTGTGTGTGTAATTACAAAGCACACAAAACACATCAAACAAGAAAATGTCTGCATAAATATTTATTGTATGTTCAATAGCATTGCCAACGGCAACGATGGTCTGACCGTCGACCAGGTCGTATGAGTGATTTTTGCTTTGATTCACATAAATCACACACAACAGGACAATGAAAATCAGCTTAAACACACACTCACACACACACACACACACACAAACGAAACAACTCTATTGTGGTTAACATCCCTGCGGTCACACTTTACTGTAATTGTTATTATTATTATTTTTTTTTTATAATTTCATTAAATATAATTTATTTGCTCAATTTGACGCAATTCACTTCAATTCTGACAGTTCAAATAATTTTTTGAATAATTTTCAATATTGTAAATAAGCCGAGTGTAACACATGTTAATGCTGTAATATAATTTATATTTAAATTAATATAAATACATAATATTTAATACTTTGCCATTGTTGGTGAAAGAGAGAGAGATGAGAAGGAATTGTTCAAATATTTGTGAATATTAATGATATAATATATATTTTTACATATATTGCAAGAATATTTGAGACTAAATGACAGTTGAAGTTGTTAAAACCAACGAACATTAAGGTAATAAAATAATGCGGAAACTTGAAAGTCATTGAAACATTCAGCATCATCAGTTAGTTATAAACAATTTGTGTGGCTGTCATTAAACTACAATCTCTTGTTTTTCATTGCTAAATGAAAGAAATATAAATGAAGTTATATTTGTAAATAAACAATTTCGCGATAAGCCGGACACCAGACAACAGTTGTAATTTCCCAAAGAGTCACAACACCATTGAACGACACAGTTACTGCTGTTCTGGGTCAATAATAGTCGAGGCTTATCGATTAACAAGAAATCTGAATTGGATTTCCCAACTGCAACTTGGACAAGTGCCTATATAAGATCGTTGCAACATTGTCCGTTCAACAGTTTCCAAGTTTACTTAGCAGAACAATCAACAAGATGAAGTTCTTCTCAGTTGTTTCTATATTTGTACTCGGTCTTTTGGCACTGGCCAGTGGTAAGTACTATTATAACAATAACTACTTGATCTATTAAGAAAACTATTGAATATTTTCAACAGCCCTTCCCCTCTCGCCCGATGATGAAATTATTATCAATGGACCCTGTACAACATGTGTTTTTAATAAAAGTTGAACTTGGCTTTAAGTCAACGGAAACCACAAAGCAAAGAAAACAGATTATAATGAACAAATCCATCCATCATTAATGGAACCCCACAAAACTGTTTTGTAAAATCTTTATACACAAAGTAAATTATAAATAAATCACATATCTATAATCCATTAATGAACGCCTACAAAAAAGTAGTTATAAGAAGGTATTGTTATTATTCATGTGAAATTTCATCAATAAAATATTGTTTTCTAATATAATTTGCCTTATTACTGCATAATTCTCCCACAGTATCATATATAAAAATTCTCCACAAAAATGTGATTAATTTAATTATATTTTCTTAGACGGAATTTACAGATTCTTAACAATTCATTTCACTTGTTATGTGATCTTTAAACTTAGAAACTGAAGAGAACTAGAATGTGATACTTATTACAGACTTAAATCAAGACAGTGTAAAATGTTCTTAAAATACCACAGAACACCTCACACTGCCTAATAAAATTAACTAATTTGTCAGCATGAGTGTTGAAGGCTTTAAAGACTGTGCGAAATTAGGTGACGAATTAAATATTTAATATATGAATTAGTTAATCATAATCTTAATTTATCTGTGCACATTGAAAGTTTCTCAAACACAATGATTGTCAATACCTTTATCAATGAAAAAGTTAACCGAATATCAAATCTGAAACCAAGTTTGTTGTTTCCTTTCTCTTATTGTCTCTCAGATCGATGTCTTCAGTTATACATTTCCTCTCATTAATATTTTCCTATGTAACCAAATTATTTTCTAATAAAAACCGGTTAATTGTGACCTTTTTAAATGATTTTATTTTTCTTCAAATGGAAAGTCTGACAATTGAGGGCTTAGTTTACATAACAGGTCCTTTCTCAAGAGTTGACATGAAAATACATGTTGTGCAGGCTCCATTGACGATAACTTTGTCGGGTACGAGTGGAATGGCTGTTCAGATATAAGAATTAACTGATTATGTAATCTATATAGATATATATAATACACTTACCACTGGCCAGAGCCAAAAGACCGAACACAAAGATAGGAACAACGGAGAAGAATTGCATCTTTATGATTGTTCAGCTTAGTAAACTTGGAAACTATCGAACGGATGATGGTGCAAGGATCTTATATAGTCACTTGATCAAGCTGCAATTGGGAAATCCTACCCCGACTTTGAGTTGATCGATAAGATTGGATTATTATTGAATCAGAACTTTAATAACAATGCTTCACTCAATGTTGTTGTAAGTCTTTGATAAGCCCGATTGGGAATTTACAACTGATAAAGTAGACTGTAAGGAAATTCTCAGTTTTAAAGAGATAAGAGTTTGTAGACAAGCTGAAACTTCAGAGATAAGAATGAAATGAAATATTGAGTTGGTCTAAAGATCAAGAGCAGTTGTGAGAAATTCAGGATACTTTCGAAAGTTCAAGGAACTCTGTTAATTGTTCACTGAAATACAATAAATACTATCTCAAAATACAATTTATATAATATTTTATATATTATATTTTTTATATATTATATTTATATAAGTTTTTAAAGGATATCTTATTATATTCTTGTTACTTTATGGGAATTATTGATTGATACCCTTATGATTTCATGGTGTGATGGATGATGGATGCATGGCTCCCATGCCTTGAGAATACTTTTTAAATACACAAAGACACTTTGAACGACACAGTTACTGCTGCTCTGGGTCAATAATAGTCGAGGCTTATCGATTAACGAGAAATCTGAATTGGATTTCCCAATTGCAACTTGGACAAGTGCCTATATAAGATCGTTGCAACATTGTCCGTTCAACAGTTCCCAAGTTTACTTAGCAGAACAATCAACAAGATGAAGATCTTCTCAGTTGTTTCTATCTTTGTACTCGGTCTTTTGGCTCTGGCCAGTGGTAAGTACTATTAAAACAATAACTATTTAGATGATCTATTATGATGAGCTCTTATTTCTTAACAGCCGTTCCCTTTTCGCCCGATACTAAAATTATTATCAATGGACCCTGTACAACATGTGCTTTTAAGGGTTGAACTTGCCTCTAAATCAACGGAAATCACAAAGCAAAGAAAACCAATTATAATGAAGTTTGTAATATTCTTTTAAAATACAATTTACAAGCAAACACTGTATATTTTTTATGGATTTCTTATTAAATTCTTGTTACTTTATCAAATAAGAATCATAAGTGCGGGTTTCTAATGAATGAAACTCTTATAGTTTTAGGGTGTGCCGGACTAGGAGAAACCATTTTCTCAATTCGGAAGCTAGCATCCTTTTGAATATTCTTTTGAATAACTTCAGAATTCTTTTTAAATAACCTATAGTTATTGCTTCTGGGGTAAGGCCTAAAAATGTCACCTCGTGTGGCAGCCAAAGTTCTTCTGATTATCATTAAATATTTAGCAGTTTTATATCCATTTGCCACAGTGGCTGCCACTTGCTGGCATTTGAAGAGCTCGCATGATCCGAGAAATAAATTCCAAGTTGAATGTGCTTAATAAAATAAAAATGAAAGCCCAGGCACTTTGTTTTATGAAGGCATAAAGTTTATGCGGATATTCTTGTGACTCTTCCGAGCACACACACACACACACAGACAAAGAAAAATTAAATAAAGGCAGGTGGAAAACAGAAGGCGACTGAAAACAACAACAACTAAGAACACGGCAAGGTGACAGGAACAGCTACAGATACAGATACAGATGATGTATAAAAACATCAACGGCGACAAGGAAAAGTTGTAAGTGTCAGTTCAAAAAGCAGTTGATGGCAGGAGAGAGAGAGATAGAAAGAAATGTGGGGTGAATGTTGGCACTGGCAAGGGTGGGGGTGAGAGAATGAGAGGGTGCGAGGGGGGGTGTTAAAACATAAAAAAAATACATTTGGCGGCACCATTTGGCGCTGTTTTTGACACCTGCGCACACAGGTTGCCCACGAAGACGGGAAATGAGAAAATAAGCAGCAGAGCCCGAGAAAAGATGCCGGATGCCCTCAGAGGGGTAGCGATAAAAACCCCCAACCCCCAACCCCCTTTCCCTTTACTTGGGCAGCATTTTAAAGGCAAGACGTCCAAATTCGCCTTTAACTTTTTACGTTTGCCCAACGAATCGAGTGAAGCGTCCCCAAATTGCCCGTCTAATTGGCATGCAGAGGTCGTACACGGTTCACTGAGTGCCACGATGCGATGCCACGAGTCGCTGCAACGCCGTTGTGGCATGTTGGTTGTCTTGCCACACTCTTGGACTCTCCCTATACCTGAGAGTCTCCCTCGGCAGCCCAAAAGGCTAACTGATTATATAAATATTCAGCGAAATTACTAAGAAGTATATGTATATTTGGCTTGCCGACTACTAAATACTCTAGCAGTTTGTTAACATTTGTTTAAATTTAACTAAAACAAAAACTTACATTTCTACAGCAACTATAATAATATATTATATATAATATAACATATAATATGTAGCTCGTAGACTTTAATTAAACTTGACCAGATTGTATGAGACAGAACACAAATTAACAGGCATTTGTTAAGCTCAAGCTAAGTTATCTAAAGAAATTAACAATACTAGGAATGGAAGTGGTGTCTAAATTGAATGGGGGCATAGAACACTTTAGCATAATATATAATAATATAAAGTAAAGTAATTTGAAGTGAATTTCAACCGCTTCAACTTCACACCTGTGGCAGGCGGCCATAATCATGCCCTAATTTGATTTGTTTACATAATAATAGCAATGTTTGAAGCATAGAATATGTAAAATTAGTTAACTAATGAATCCATTTAAATATCTATCTAAAATAATTAGCAAATTGATCATACAACAAGCTGGAGAGTCGGGGCGTGAGCGACATTTGAGTGTCCTGTGACAATCTTCCTTTTAGAACCCCGGAGCACTTTTAAACCGATCTTTCCTATGGCAGCTATATGATAGAGTGTTCCAATTTATATCAAATTTGGTCAGGCTGTCTAAGACATGACCAAGTGCATAATCTGTGAGTTTAATTGAAATGTGTTGAAAAATAAAAAAGTTCGTCCTACAAAAGTATGATATTCGACCGTTAGTTCCTATAGTAGCTATATGATATAGCGATCCTATCCGGCTGGTTCCAACATATGTTCTGTCTGCAGCAAATAGACTGATCTGTACCAAGTTTCATACAGATAGTTTTAGAACTGAGAGACTAGTTTGCAGAGAAACAGACAGACGGACGGATGAACAGACGGACAGACGGACAGACAGACAGACGGACAGAAGGACAGATAGACAAGCTGACGGACGGACAGACAGACAGACAGACATACAGACAGACAGACGGACAGAAGGACAGAAAGACAGACAGACAAACAAACAGACAGACATACAGACAGACAGACAGACAGACAGACAAACAAACAGACAGACATACAGACAGACAGACAGACAGACAAACAGACAGACAGACAGACAGACGGACGGACAGACGGACATGGCTATATCGACTCGGCTGTTGATGCTGATCAAGAATATATATACATTATAGGGTCGGAGACGTCCGCTTTCATGCGTTACACACTTCGTGACAAAATTATAAAGCCCTCCGCTAGGGTATAATAACTGAGTTACCGATCTTTAGCTACTGAACCCATGGCGCTTAATTCTACATATATGTATAAGTAAATATTTGCAGCTGTGTTTAATTATGTGCATGTTTATCAAAAATCGAGAGACTTTGCTGTGTTGAGTTAGGTCGTCTGCCTGATAAGAAATAATTAAGTATGCCAACGATGCCTTCATGAGGTCAAGTCGACATATATTTCATATGAATAAGTTCTATTTTTATACCGAACAAATGTGTATACAGTTAGTCAAGTAATTGTCTTGACAAAATGCAAAAATCGGACATTATAATTTAATTAATTTAATTATTTTATTGAAATTGCTGCTGTTATAAGCATAATTAATAAAAAATTAATAAAATAAAATGATTAATTTTAAAATGAAAATCATATATGTGCGTCGTTATGGCTTGTCAAAACAATTACTTAACTAACTGTTTATGAATTATATTTTATTTTGAATAAATAGACAATTAGCTAAATTGACTGGTTGTTTCAGTTTCAAAGTTTCAAAAGTATTCATTAAATTTTTTTAATTTCCATATACATAAGTAACACTCCAGATTGAGAGCTTTTGTTTCTGTCAACATTTGCACCTCCATATATGCTACATGTAAGCCACGCACCAACACCAAATTGAAGTCGCAGCTGTTACTAGTAGCTAAAGGAAAACACAATTTTTTAGTGGCAGGGGTTGTCTAATCCAAGCAATTGCATGCAACGTGTAGCACGTGGTGCCACTGAGCGTGGCGAACAGCTGTTCCCGTCTCGCGTAAACAAAAGTCATATGATATGGCTGGCTTCAAGCACACACACTCTCTTTCACTCGCTCTCTCTATGTCTGTTGCTGTATGTGTTTCGTTCTCTCTTCGCTCAGCAGCAGTTGCAGAGCTTTTGCGCTCTCAGATAATTTGAACCGTTTCGCTCAGCACAGCTCAGCTCAGCTCTGTTTGCAAAGACAAACTTCACTTTCATTTACAGTTACAGTTACAAGCGACAGCGTTAGCTTTTGCTGTCGCTTCAGTTTGCCGTGGCAAGCCAAAGCTTAAGGTCGTCGTGTTTACCGTTGTTACGCCTACGCTAGTGTGTCTTCAGCTTGTCGCCAGCTGCGTGTCCCTCGCAATTGTCAAAGCTTCGTGCAGGTCGCGTTCAGTTCCTGTGCAAACGGCGTCAGGATAACACACTGTTACTCTGCTCCGCATTCGTTTCTCTTTCGCGCCAATTATTCTGTAAGCATCGCATTGTGTAATAATTCGATTCGACATATTTCAATTAATTTAAATTTATATAATAATAAAAATGGACTGCGAACCAACTAAAACTGTGTATACGTGCAAGTGCCACATCCGTCAATCGTCAATCGTTAATCCAATTTTTCCCTCACACTACCAACTTGTATTTCACTTGACTGGATTTGCCTTATGCTGCATGCCTCGAAGTGTGTCCCGTTTTGATTTTTATTGCCGCTTCAACGCAACGTGCCACGTTCCACATTCCGACCTTTTCTCTGTCCACCCCTCGGCGAGGGTCTCCCCCAACTTTTGCATAAATTATTCCGCGCGCCAAGTGGTGCAATAAAAACATCTCCAATCTTTTGAAATATTGAGCAAACCCTTCAGTCTCCATCCTGTCTCCTTTCTTCTTTTTTTTTATGTTCTACGCTTGTTTGTTTTTGTTTTGACCACGTTAACCAGTTTGTGAACATGTGGCTCAAAAGGACAACAAACGTATGCCAGGATTATGTGTTGAAGTCATTCAGTTTGAGGCAAATGAAAGTGCAGTTGGCTTAGAGGTCAAAGATGAAGGGAAGATTGAAAATAAAGATCACTATAAGTCTTATAGATGTCGAGATCGACGCGTACATACAGACGGACGGACCGACGGACGGAAGGACCGACGTACAGACGGACGGACGGAAGGACCGACGGACAGACGGACGGACGGAAGGACCGACGGACAGACGGACGGACGGACAGACTGACGGAAGGACAGACAGACGCACGGTCAGACGGACAGACAGATGGACGGACAGACAGACGGACGGAAGGACAGACAGACGGACGGAAGGACAGACAGACGGACGGAAGGACAGATAGACGGACGGACGGGCTGCCGGACAGATGTCAATAGACTCGGCCATTGATACTGATCAAGAATATATGTATGTATATACTTAATATGGTCGGAGATGCCTCCTTATGCCATTATTTACATACATTTGCACAAATTCATTATACCCATTATACAGGGTATTATTAATAAAATATATATCTCAACTGATTGTCTTTTTTATAAGGATAATTTAGAAAATGCAGTCTCTTAGAAAGGAAATCATATATGAAACTAGCTTGTTCTTCAATCAATCTATTTGAAACTTATTTTCAAAGATCTATGTTGAAGACTTCGATTTGAAGTCCCTTTTGTTGGAAAATAGCTGAAATATTTATAATAATAATGCTGCAAAGACTAAAGAAAATAAGAAAACTTATTAATCATATTTTATTTGTATAGATTTCAAGTAAATAACACTTAAAATCTGCAGAAAACAATTCGTTATAAACAACTTTGCTTCATTTGAAAATTACTTGACTCTGCTCATACGAGGAGACTGGTTATAAATGAATCCACGACTTGTGGTATTATTATGTATAATAAACCATTTCATTGCCGACCATCAGTCAAGTACTTCGAGTCGCTCTTGGGATTCACGTGGCAGCAACAGAAGAAAAAAAATGACAGCAATTCCTCAGATGCCTTTAGTTGAAGTCTGTCACATCATTCTTCATTAGAGCTCCGACATGTCAAGGACTTTTGGCTGCCGCACAATTTCTGGCCGCTTTTTGATATTTTTCACAGTTGCATTTCCATAAAAATTGCCAAAAAAAAAATATAGAAGAGGAGAAATTGCAATGCAAAAGTAAAAAGCGAGCCAAAAGAGAAAGGTGCTCTCGAGCTTGAAAAATTGCTGCAATTAGTGTGCCTGGAGGTCAACCAACCACCACCAGTCCAGTCCAGTCCAGTCCAACGAGTCCAACGAGTTCAACGTGTGCCAGCCAAGAAATATGTGACATCAATTCTTTTCGGCTTTTTTTTGCGTGTCGCCCATTTGCCGGGACAGATTCTAAACGGTTTTTAAAGTAACGTTTGCTGGAAAGAAATGACATTTTTTAGACCCTTTACTTTAGAAAAGTAAAACGGGTCTATTAAGTTTGTCAAAATGCGCGTAACAGATCGAAGGAAGTCTGGCAGACCCCATTAAGTATATATATTCTTGATCAGCATCAACAGCCGAGTCGATATAGCCATGTCCGTCTGTCCGTCCGTCCGTCCGTCCGTCTGTCTGTATGAACACCTAGATCTCAGAGACTTTAAGAGCTAGAGTCACCAAATTTGGTATGCTGGTTCGTCTATGAACTGAGCAGATTAAGTTTATGTTAAGATTTTGACCCTCCCCATTTCGGCTCCGTTAATCGATATCAAAATGTTTGAAATCCCATAAGACGAAAAATATTGAAGCTAGAGTCCTGAATTGTGGCACACAGGACGAGTATCAGAGTCCCAACGTATCTTGGCGTATCATAGCGATCAGATAATAATCTCGGAAGTTATTAAAAAAAAACTTAAAATCCCTTATAATGGTCAATTTTAAAACTGAAGCCTTGAATTTTGGCTTATAGGACAAGCATCAGGGTCTCAATGTTTCCTAAAAATTTCATCGCGATCGGATAATAAATTCGGAAGTTATTCAAAACCCAATTTTACTCAGTGTCGGGCCAAAGTAAGAAGAAGAGCATATTGACGTTACAAAGCGTGATGGGGAACTATTATTAGTGTTACTCTTATTTCCTTTTTGAAGAATAGGTAAAGGGTCTCTCATAGTCGACTTCGACTGCAGCTTTTTCGACTGGTTAAAGTAACGTTTGTTGGAAAGAAATGACATTTTTTCTCTAAAAATGATGATAGGGGTTTGACCTGAATTTTTAGTTAAAGTTTAGAGCTGAAATTGCTAGGAAATAAAAGACTTTAATAATTTATGGTGTAAGTTAACATCACATATAGTTTGAATATAATTAAAGTGTTGGTTAAAAGAAACCACAACAAGGAATTGATAGAGGTCGAGTATGTGTAGTGTTTTTTTGAGATATTAAAAATATATTATTTGGAATTTTTCGTTGGCGGATGGCAGCTTAAAATACCCTTAGAAAACTACAGGAATTCTTCTAATAAAAAATAATTAAAGTATTCTTTAATTGTTGCAAACAAAAAGTCACAAACGAAGTTTAAGAATTTGCATAAATATTCTAAATATTTTCAGTATTTTTAAAACAAAAGTTAAACAGCAATGAAACAGAAATTAAACTGAGCCATAGAGTAAAAGAGAACGAGTTAGTGAATGGAGACATAAATTTTGTTTACAAAATTATAGTTGCCGGAAGAAAAAAAGTGGAAGAAAGTGTGAAAAGTGTTTTTGTGCGAGAAGTGAGAAATGAGCCATAGTAAACGCGTGAGAAATCAAAATACGTATACGAATCGAAATCAGACTCAACAAGCGAATCAACAGAATTCGCTGGAGAAACAGCAACAGCAGAAAAAGCAACAACAACAACAGACAAAGATACAAAGTCGAGGCAAAGGATCAACAGTCGACGGGCCGATGAGGCAGAACAATAGAGCTGGTGGAGCAGCTTACAGCTGCGGATTTGGATTTGGATTTGGTTTGTGGCTGTTGCTGATGCTGCTGATGTTGTTGCTGCTGCAGCCGCTTGCCCCAACAGAGGCGACACCGTCGCCCTCATCTATGCAGACACCACAGAAGCGAGGTAAGAATATCTACAGCTGCTGCTGCTTCTTCTTGTTATTTTCTTTTCTTCTTGTTGTTGCTGGCGGGCAATGTGGCATTGGTATTGCCATTGTGTGTGGTTCAGGGAAATGGCAAATAAATGTCAAATAACAGTGACACTCCCTCTGTCCCTCTGTCCCTCTGTCCCTCTGTTCACCTCTCAGTCACAATGCTGCACACATGTTTGGATATATTGGCCATTGTTGTATGTGCTGTTTGTGCTTATGGCGGGTAAATAGGCAAAAAGATGACAATACAAAAGCGCACCACGTTGCGTATACGCGATGTTGTTTTCTTTTGTCGGAACAGCTACTACGAACTGCCGCTGACATCTCGAGTTTGCCTTTGATATTAACTAACAGGGAGGGGGGAAAGAGGAGGCGGAACAGCATTTTATTAACATTGCAGTGCTTTCCACTCTCGCTGCTGACATAATAGAAAATTGAATTGCTGCGAAATGCGATGATGATGATGAAGTAGGCCAGCAGGAGCAGCATCGTCAGTAAGAGGACTCCTGTTGTCCAGGAGTTGGCTTGATTATGGACACTGCAATTAGGTGAACAGCATCGCTGAAGGATGCAAAACACAATTAAGGACAGGCAACTAAATTGCATAGCATTAGATAATCGCAATGATGATGAAGTTGCAAGTGTCATTTGTACAAAATCAGGTTAAGGAAAGATTGAAGAGATATATATATTGTTCTATATAACAAACATAGTGCAGTAATATATATATACATATATATATATATTTATGTAGTGACTCGGTTGGCTGCTGAGTGACAGCTTTGATTGAAGGATAATAAGTGGTTGGTTGGTTGGTTTGTCCACGCTGGCTAACTGGTTTCCCGACTAGAGAATATGCAGTACTTAATGTAAATATGTAGATATTAAATGTATAAATATGCATTTTTTACTTAACAAGCCGATCAGTTGAGCGGGCGCGACTGTAGGATACCCTGTGCAGGTCTTAAGACAGAAGTATTTTGAAAAAACTAGCTATAAAACTGCTCTTGTTATCAGCATTTTCCAATTGCGGGCGAAGAGGGCGTGGCATCGCGATAAAATTTACTAGACACATTAAGCTTAAGCTTCTTATCATGTGTGCCAAATCTCAAGTCTCTAGCTTTAACATTGCTTATGCTATGTTGATTTTTCTAATTTTAAAACCAACGGGACTTGATATCGAAAATTGAAAATAAACTTGATCTGCGTATGGTATTCAGAAATCTACATTCCAAAACTGAAGTCTCTAGCTCTTATAGTTGCTGAGATCGACGCGTTTATACAGACGAACGGACGGACGGACAGATGGACAGATAGACGGACAGACGTACGGACAGATAGACGTACAGGTGTCAATCGACTCGGCTATTGATACTGATTCAGAATATATATACTTTATAGGGTCGGAGATGCTTCCTTCTGCCTGTTCCATACATTTACACAAATTCATTATACCCTTTTTGTCATTTTTAATGGGCACAGGGTATAAAAATGTATAGAGCTATTAAGTAAGTAAAATATAAATTGCGCCAGCAATTGATAACAATTGATATTGATGCGATTTAGTGGAAATATCGCTTATAGTATAATGGTAAATGGGATTATATAATGATAAATGGGAATTTGCCAAAGACTCTCAAGTAAGTGTAGAAGTCTGTAGAAGAATGTCGGCCAAATTTAGTTGATCTAGCTCTTTGTGACTTCAATATCAAGGTGGTCATACTGATATAGAATCTTTCACGTCTTCTGCATCCTGTAAATCACATTTTAGTCTGCAGGTTATGGGTATAAATTGGTTAATTTAGCTGCTGTCTCTCCCTGTCAATATTCTTACAAATTTTCAATGTGAATCTTTTCTTCTTGAAAGTTAGTTTTTCAGTTTTAAATACAGAGATCTTAATGCTGAAATCAAATCTAGGGAGCAACGCGGTGCTACGTGACTCAAGTGACGTTTCAGTTGCTGACCGAACTGCGTGAGGTCCTCTGCCCTGTGTCCTGTGTCTCGTATCCTGTCTGCCGTCTCCCGTCTCCCTTCTGCCGTCTAACGTCTCCTGTGTCCTGTGTGCGTCTTTTGTCTTGTGGACTTTATTGAGCTCTCTTAGCTAGTCTCGCAGTTGACTGGCGACCCGTTCAGCTTTGGTTTGCTGGCAGCCAACTGAATGCACGAACTTTTGCTTTCATTTGACGCTGGGGAACAATATTGTGTGCTGTCCTTTTTTGTCTTTTTTTTTCTATCTTTTTTTGTATGGCGGTTGCTCATCTTTGCTGTAAGCGAGAGAGACAAAAGCTGCTGAGAAAGTTGACTCCATGACCGACGCAGATGCCGCGACACCGACTCGAGTCCAACAACATGCTTCATTTTATTATGCAACAAAAGAAGTGGGGAAAAAACAGAAAAATCCGAAAACCTTGCTAAACAAAAAACTTGACGCGACATTGTCGTAAATAAGAGGCAAAAACTTTTGTTTGTATCCCCGTCCCATTCTTCTGTCCTTTTCTCAGGGACTCTGGGAGAAAAAGAAAAAAAAGGAAAAACTTGTGAATGAATATGATAAGTTTGTTGTTGGCACTCGCATTGTTATTGCTCGGGGGAGGGGGCGTCATAAATTTGCGCTAATCCAATGTGGGCACAGTTTATAGGTGAAGTGAACTTTATGGATACTTGAGCGCCAAGTTGTAGATACTTTATCCGCTTCTTCATATGCATGAATGTCTCATTCATGTGTGTGTGTGTGTTTGTGTGTGTTGTGAGTTGTGTGTCAGTTGAAAGTTTTATGGCTTGTGAAGCATGAAATATGCAACAAATTGTGGCTTACAGATAGTATATATTGAGTTGGGAAGTATGGAAAGGAGCAGACAATGGTCAATGATGAGTTCAATATGGGTCAAGTCACAGAACTTGACTGGGTTAAACTAATAACACTCTTCCAACAACAACAAAGTTTACGTCTTTTGTTTAGCATATATAAACACACAATTATTTCTATTATTAAATATGTACATCAGTTGGGAATTAAATGATGGAAATAGAAGCATAAAATTGTAGATAAACTTTGTATATTTTGAGGGTATTAAATAAGCACGAAAGAAGTCTTCTCTCTCTCTCTATCTCTATCTATATAACTAACAATTAAATTAAAGATATTGTAGTTCAGCTTAGACAGTTCTTTATTCACTGGGCACTTAAACAACTCGTCTGACCTCAAAGAAACGCTTCAGATAGTAGATCTCCAGAATGGTCATGAGCAGCAGTAATGATGGTCCAAAAATCGACCAGGCCACAATCCGAAAGTGAACACTCTGACTGATCTTCTCGTGTCCAATGTAGCGAACATGCATATACTCCTGTTCATGTTTAATGGCCATCATTTGGCTGGACAGGGCATTGATGTTCTCCTGCAGAATGGATTGTTCGACGACATCGTCTCTGCGTTTATCGGGATTATTGTAGTGGCTGAGATCCTTGATCACCGTGAAGTGGAACATCACAATCTTTGGTGTCAACGTGGAGCGTTCATTGTCAAAGCAGAGCATGTGACGTCCATTCTGATTGGCCGAGAACGTGTAGCTGCCACTTGTCTCCGACTCCGACCGGAAGAGCGTGTCATCATTGGGGCCCGAAATGTGCACTGCAATATCCTTAAAGCCACCCTCCATTACCTCAAACCGTATCGTGATCTTGTCCTTCTCAACAGCTCGATCATAGAAGCACATTGTCTCATGGGCATCCACAGTAATCATAAATCCCTGAGCTGTTTGCCGTAGCACTAAGAATAAACCAAATACAATAATTAACAACATAATGAAATATCTTTTCAAGTTGTACAAATAGAAATTTGAAATGACAAATGTCTCAGAAGCAATTGATTAAATTTAACATTGCCTACTTTTAGGCTTTCACATAGTTGGCTTTTAGTTTGCTAAAGTATTGACAATGTTTCAGAAATATGATTACTAAGCTGACTGTTATCTCGTATTAGCCAAAACATAAATATTTATTAATTTGAAATAATAGCTACTTCTTTTGTTTGTTTTAGCTGAGCATTGTCTGATTTTCAATCACTCAGAGGAACGATTAATGATGTTTAATTATTAACTTATGCAAACAATGGCATACTTCAATTATGAATTCATCTTCCCGTCTCGGAACATTTGGTTATTGAACTTCAATTAGCTACATCAACATTTCCTTAATAAATAATTGATTTCTCTGCTAATTTACGCAGTTGCCATTGCGAACATTTGCCAGAGTTTGCAGTTTTGCAAAAGCAGCAGACACATTTCCATTTATATTCAAAGACAAATACGCTTCAAATCAAATTAAGATGATAAAGGCAAATTGCAAATTGCCAAACTGTCCGCTCGGCTGTCTGTCTATCCATTCAATTCGGAGGGGGGGGGGGGATACCCTTGGGTATCCATTCTTTCAATCTGTTCCCTCTGCTGTCGACCGTGTAATGCATATTTTATGTTATCGATTCCTTTGGCCAGAACGCGGCCATCAATTGTCAAAATGTCATCCATTTTTAATGCCAACGAGGCAGCATTTTGAAGTGCTCTCTAAAAAGGCAAACAGTTTTCAGTTTTCCCTTTCCCTTTCCCTTTTTCATTGGCATACAAAAAGCAAACTAAGCTGCTTTTTAATTGCAAAACAAACTGCAATTTATAACTTTATCAAACGAAACTTTATCAAAAATACAATAAATGTGGCAAATAAATTTCAATTGATTGCCAATAAAAAAAAGGTTAAAAAAGAAAAAGCCGTAACGTTCTTTATGGTCAAGTTCGTAATCCAATTATATGAGAGTGCGAAATTATTATAGCTTCTGCATAAAACTGCAAGTCTCGTTATTGTTAATTTGGTTTAAAACAATTTATGATTATTATTTTTATAGTTGATCAAATTTATTTCAGCGCTTTTGTGATTGTGATTTCATTTAGAACGAAATAAAACTGTCAACTTTAACTTTATTAAATTGTAACTCTTGATATTTAAGACTTATTTAAAGCTGGGCATAGTCTATTGGCTGAACATTGTCTATAGACTAGACATAGAGGCTATAGACTTGACACAGGGGCTATAGACTGGACACAGGGCCTACAGACTGGACACAGTGGCTATAGACTAGACACAGGGGCTATAGACTGGACACAGGGGCTACAGACTGGACACAGGGACTATAGACTGGACACAGGGGCTATAGACTGGACACAGGGGCTATAGACTGGACACAGGGGCTATAGACTGGACACAGGGGCTATAGACTGGACACAGGGCTATAGACTGGACACAGGGGCTATAGACTGGACACAGGGGCTATAGACTGGACACAAGGGCTATAGACTGGACATAGGGGCTATAGACTGGACAGAGGGACTATAGACTGGACACAGGCTAGAAAATGCAATTCGATCAATAAGTTTTAGTAGTGTCTTCGTTTAGATTATGACAACTTTACATTGACCTATTGACAATACAACTTCAGCCATTCTTAGAACACTTAATAGCATTAAAGTCTGAATGGTATTCTCAATGCCTTCAAGTGAATTGTGCTTCCCTTCAAAGAATTACATACTTTCAACAATGTTAGTCAGACTAAACCATGTTAAATTTGCATATTTGAAATAACTTGCAATGCGCACACTTTAAACGTTTACGTTTTGCGAGAAACTCTTGAACTCGATAGTCGCCGCTCAACTATTTCAAACAAAAGCAGACATTCTACGGGGGAGGGAAAGAAGCGGGGAAAGAGTCAATACAGGGTGTTGGTAAATGCCTTTTCACTCTGCCAAAGCATTTTACAACTATTTGCTGTATGTTTTCTGTTTTCTGTTTTTTTCATTCCTGTTTGTTCTACTCGTAGTTTGTTTTGCGCGCTCTTTGAATATCCTTTATGATATTCAATTTCAAATTCTAATGCTTTAAGCGATTAAGTACACGCTTTACGCCACTTAACTTCATGTCTATGTAGATGCTGAGCGGATCTACTTCAACAGTTTTTTGCCGCCGCAGGTCGACTCGTTCGCCGACTACAGTTACTTTGGGCCACGCGTGGTGCTTAGCCGACACTTGACTCTTTGCTTGCCCCCGCTACAGCCTCATCCTCATCCTCATACTCCACCATCATCATCGTCATGACATCGACGCTCTTAAGTGCCGGTTCAGGCCGAAGTCGGGCCGTGCCGGGCTCGAATTGCGAGTGTGAAATATTTTTTCGTGCTCAAGGACTTTTTGCGTTATCCACCTCCTGCAGCTCCCGCAGTTCCCCCCTCTCTCTCTCTATCTCTCTCTCTCTCAGAGCTGCTGGATATTTGATGTGCGTACAGCTTAGCGGGTGAAGTTGTCGAGTCCCAAAACTCAACTCGAGCGACAGATTTCGTTTCGTTTCGCTTCATATTTCTGCAGAGATGCTTCTGGCTGGGTGTTTGGCTTTAAGCGGCTTAAATTGCGTATACGCCTCCACGTACCATGTCTGTCTGCCAGTAATGGCTGAGACTGTGTGCTCGGCACTTATTTTGCATTTCTAGTAGGCATTCGCATTCGCATTCGCATTCACATGACCAGAAACTTTTCAAGGCACTTCCATCGTTTTTTCTTCCTCTCCAGCTACTCAATTATTATTATGCCGCCTTGGACACGCCCCGGGGGCAGGACTTCAGGACTAGGCAGAGCAAGTTTCACTTGACGACGTGCGTGGTAGTTACCTGGACTTTCAGTTAGTTCATACTCTTTGCCGAGAGGCTTTGCCTTTGGTCCGTGGACTTCATCAAATCATTTTTGTGGCCAATGCACTCGTGCGTGCTCTAATTTGTTTGGCTCACAGTTCGCAGAGAACTCACAGGACATTCAATGTGTATATAGCGCTGATTGCTTCTCTGCAGTCCTAGTCGCATTTTAATGCCTTTTTAAAGGTGCAAATGATTCATTCATTTCAACTTTTTGTCGGCCTTTTTGCCCGACTCACAAAGACTCGCATTAGCCTAATTTTTACATTGTCGCACGTGTCGACTTGCAGGACAGAGATAGAGAAAGCGAGACAGAAAGAGAGAGTGAGAGAGGGTGAGGGTGAGGAGCTGTGTGCAAATTAAGAAATTACCATAAATGCAAAACTTTTCCAACAAAATGTGACAAATAAAAATTGTGTTGCCTACTTTTTTGGGCGCCATTGAAATTTCCATACAAAGTTGTTGCCTACTTATTGGGGTGCCATTATACATATTCCCAACGAAAGTTGTTAATATAATTAAATTCAGATAAAAACAGCTTTATTTCGTGTGGCATAGAAGATGAAAATGCTCTCCCACATCCCAACAATTTTTCCTAGTTTTTCGATTGTTTGGGCTCTAAAAGCATAGAGTAAAACTCTTTTATAAGCCAGACCAATAAGGCGAGTAGTGCTTTGACAAGGCAAGGCAAGGAACAACATAAGCTATAAAATCTTGCTAATCTGCACTTGAGCGAAGCACTTGAGGAATGACGACAAAGTGGCTGAAGGGAGTAAAGACGGCCCAAAAGAAAGAAAGCAAATCGAGAATTGAGGCAAACAAACGCTGAGAATGAGCTGTAAAAAGGCTCAAGTATTGACAATGGCAACAAGGATACGAGTATCAACGAGCCAATGACAAAGTGGGCGTGTCGTGCATGATGTGTGTAATGGGCTAATGGGCGTGGCGGCTTCTCAGTGGCAGGGGGGGAGCGTTGGGAGGACAACAAATTGGCAAATTTTGTGTAAAGATTTATTTCAATTGAAAGTGCCCGCTGCCATGAGCTGTCAACATGAGCTCGCTTCATGCTCGGCAAACTCGTAAGTCAGCTAACGAGGCTCAATGAGGCATGCCAAGTATTTCCGGTACATGAAAAGATAGAGATAGACAAATAACGAGAGCAACGAGAGATGCGACATTGCGATGGAATACGAGATGCGAAAATGCAGAGATGCTATCAAGTGTTTTGGCATTTGTTGGGCTCAGAGTTTTGCTCCCTTTTTTGGCCAAAATTTCGTTATGTGTTGCCATACAATTTACATTAGAATTTCCGTTTCCTTTTGCTGCAAATGCCAAGAATTGTGAGTGCATTATTTGTGCTATTTTACGAATGCTGTAAAATGTAAATGTGACATTTTACATAAATACAGTCAGTCATATATGATTTAATTACACTGCATTAGTATTTTACAGGTATTTTGACTTCTTCTTCTTATCCTGATTTCTCCATTTCCTCCACTTTATCCTCATGCTTTAATTGACAGCTTTGTGCTCTGCAGTCTTTTCTTTTGTTAGCAGCGAAACTCAATTAGTCAAAAGTTCTTGTGGTTGTATTGGTTAAATGTTTAACTGGCTCACACACACACATTGAATGACACTTTAACTAAATGGAAATTTGGAATTTGTACGATATACCGTTTGTTCAACTCGTACTGTGTTTTGCGGCACTTGTGGCTGCCAGTTGGCGACCATTCAATGGACATTCACACTCTTAATCACATTCGCATTGACATTCGCATTCACATTCAAATGAAACGACTTTGATTGAGTTTAAATGGAGCATGACATGCATAATGAGGCATTATGCATATGTGTCTAAGGAAGAATGTTCTTATCAATTACTGATTACTTATCGTCTATGATACAAGGCAAATATGCTTATCACATGTGAAATACGTTTACGATTTAAGCCTGATGGGATTGCCTTTAGCTTGTATTCTTGCAGTACAATGCAACTTTGGTTAGAATAAATCAAATATGTATTTGAGAGTTTTTCAATGAATCTTAAATGAATCTAAATCATAAGTCTATCAAAATAAGCCGTTTCGAGGCACTATAATATTAAGCTAAAGATAAGTAATAGTTTAAGAAGATGAAAATTGATTTATAGATTGTTTAACTAATTCACTTCTTATTCCTAGTGATACAATGATATTTTAGTCATTAAACACAAACAGAAATATTATAAATTCATTAATCTACTATTATATTTATTACATAAGATGGATTGTACAAAAATACTACTTGATAAGTATTTATATATAAAAATACAATTATATAATAAAGCTTCAAGTAATAATATTATTTTCTATAATTTAATCACTATTTCTACTTAATAAAATGACCTCCAATTGACATAATATTTAAAATTGGAACTGGCAATAGAACTTTTAGTGCTTGGATGATGTGTTAATATTAAAATTTAAAAAGAAAATCTAGATCTGTATATATTAAATTAAATATATCGCATGTGTATTAGGCTAACAAATTTTCTATATAATATTTTTGTGAGGTATTACAGTTTTTATACCCTGTGCCCATTAAAAATGGTCAATAAAGAGTATAATGAATTTGTGTGAATGTATGTAACAGGCAGAAGGAAGCATCTTCGACCCTATAAAGTATATATATTCTTGATCAGTATCAATGGCCAAGTCGATTGACACCTGTCCGTCAGTCTGTCTGTCCGTCTGTCCGTCTGTACGAACGCGTGGATCTCAGCAACTATAAGAGCTAGAGACGTCAAATTTGGAATGTAGATTCCTGAATACCATGCGCAGATCAAGTTTATTTTAAATTTTCGATATCATGTCCCGTTTGTTTTCAAATTAGAAAAATCAGAATAACATAAGCAATGTTAAAGCTAGAGACTTGAGATTTGGCATACATGATAAAAAGCTTGGATTTAATGTGTCCAGAAAATTTAATCGCGATGCCACGCCCCGTTCGCCCATAACTCGAAAAAGCTGATAACAAGAGCAGTTTTATAGCTAGATACTTGAGATTTAGCACACAATGTGTTACAAATTTCAGTACGGTCGAATATTGAACTCAGAAGTTATTCAAGAAACATACTTATGCAGTGTTGCCAGACTATCGCAAGCTACCCACTCTCGATGCAAGCAAAATCGACTTCAAGCGATATATTTAAATCCCATTATAAGGAAAATACTTTGCTTTGCAGACCTGCACAGGGTATCCTACTGATCGGCTTGTTATTTTTAAAACCCTTCCTTTTAACAAACTATAAAATCAATTCCAATTTGCTCTCAATACTTTTGCAGCTATTTTAAAGCAACTAATGAACTTCTTTGCTGATCTCAGATAACTGAAGAATAAGTAAATGAAAGTTAAAGACAAAATCAGCTTTCCATTCGATGTTGTGTGCAATTTTAATGTATATAACTCTTATAATTTCAGAGAATTTTGCTAATTGAATTTGCTGATTGAATCATACAAAATAGAATGCTATTCACAATTTAGATTTCAGATTAAGCTGGCATTGTTGGAACTGCAATTATATTTTATTAATTAGCTTGTAGTCTGAATTGTGTAATCCGACAAATTCTAGACGCATTCAGTGGCTTGATTCATATCTTGCAACAGGATGTGAAAGCGTCTAGCAATTTCACGCCTACAAATCTGGCTTACATAAATCACATGGCCAACTCAATGATAATCACTTTGCAAGCAAATTCAATTAACAAAATGTGCCAAGAATAACATTTAATTTAAAGCACACGTCGGTACAAACAATATTTTAAGCAATTTCAGGTCTCTACAGTTGAAATTAAGTTTTATTTTTTACACTCTCCCCAGAAAAGAGAAAACACAACACAACGGTAAGCGTCAGAGTAATCCACAAAGACTCATACACATAAACATTTAATTTATGTATGTATATATTTGTGTAAGTGTGTGTGTGTATCATACATACACCGACATTTGTGGGAGCCACGAAAAATTTAATTTTCTCACATTACTTGTGCATACTTGCAAAGGCCGCAGGCCCCTGGCAAAAAACCCAATCCCAATCCCAATCCCAAAAACCAAACTCAAACCCAAACCCAACACTCTAGCGAGAGTGTGTGTGCGTGTGTGTGTACGGGTGTGTGCGAGTGTGCTGCGGCTGTCGCACCTACAGCCATACCACACCACAACCTTGGGCAGAGAGTTTAATGTATGTGTAATATTGAAACAATGTGAAAATTGCGCATACGCACTGTTGTGCCACTTTACACCCCAACACCCCCAACACTCCGACGCCCGTCAGTCGAGACACCGTGCAAACACCCTGGCATTACTTTATTTGATAAGCAAGTCATTTGCATATGGCAAGTTGACAACCCTACCACAACAGTCGGTGTTGGGTAAGGGTATATAGTATAAGCTGAGGGGTCATGACTTAAATCAGCGTCGTGTCGTGTCAAATATGTTGCCAGTTTGCACTGACAACAAACTGCCAAAAACAGCTACCAACAATAGGAGAAGCAGCAGCAGGAGAAGCAGCAAAGTCAGGAGTAGAAGCAGCAGGTACAGTCGTGTCAGTATCAGCTGTCAAGTGGCGTTCTCCGCGATTCTCATTTGATTCTTAAGCAGAAGTGTTGCATAAATAACTTTAATTTAAATACATTTTACTTTTACTCATATACTTATTATATATGTAAAACGGGTTATAGAAAATAACCTCAGTTTATTATTATTAATGGATAAAGTATGTAATATGCTTAATAGTTAGATACAACGACGACTGGTGGTTTTAAATTAAGAATCGAATCTCGCCACTGAACTCTGACGACGATCCGACCGGCTGCTGCTGCGACTGTTGTACTACTACTGTCCTCAACTCTTACTACTGTTCTCAACTCTGACACGACTGTTGCCAACTCTTGTACGACTGTTATCGACTCTTGTATGTCGATAGCTACATGTCTATCCACCTTCCACCACAGACCGATACCTTCTGATATCGCCTGTTATGTCTATATCTGTCACATATATGTATAAGATTCTATTCTGTCTATATTTATGCATTTATTAAGCTATTTTCTTTAACAGAGAAATGTCTTAAGTTTTAAGCTTAAAGCTGTAATTTTGTATACAAATCTTCTGTGTTTTTTACACTTGCTTTATCTCTTATTATATTCAAAGTTTAATTTCAAAATAAATATAAAGACATTGCTAAAGAAAGACGGATTATTCATTCTAATCCTGATCTGCAATTGTTTATTGCCAGCTCGAGTTTGGAAATACTTAATTATTCTAAAGGTAACTTCAAGCTTGGCAATGAATTAAACTTTCTATGTGATTCTCATGGAACAGTTGCCATTCAAGTTATGCAAGACTTTAAAATCCTTTTCCCGGCATATGTTTATGAACGTCTGGCAATTGGCCGGGTGCAGTCTCATAATTTTCAACAATTTGTTGGCCTGCAGACGGCAGGGATGGTGTGCCTTTGCCAGGGTGTATAAAATTACAATAAATCCTTGCATTTTAGCTGCAAATAAACAAAGATTTGCAGTGCCCAACGAAACTGGGCGCTAAAACAAAACATCTGCCCGGGCAAAGTGCATGCAAAGTAGCATTTTAAGTCGAGCCGAGCTTCGAGCAGAGGAGGAGCACAGACGAAGGAAGCAAAGCTAAGAAGGAAGCAGCACAGAAAGTTAGGAATAGAGTGTGGCATAGAGGAGGGTAGAGGGGGGAGAGTGTAGAGTGGAGGTAGAGCAACGAATCCTTGTTGCTCGTTTGCTGTTAAATCAACATGTAAGCATTTAATGCGGCGCCCCAAAGCTGAAAAAGCGTAAAATTCCCAAAATGACCATAAATTTCACTGTTTTCTCCATTCTTATTGTTGTTTCGTTTTGTTTGCCGCTTTTTCTTATTTGTGCGCTCTCTCTATCTCACTCACTCTCTCTCTCTGTCTTTCTTGCTGACTGTGACTGAAGCAAGCGTGGAAAACTTCAACAAGCACTTGAAAAAATAAATAGCATTTCGGGTTATGTGCAATAATAAAAATGGAAATTGTGCAAAAATATTGTCGCTTACACTATGCGTTTCCAGGGGTGTATGTGTGTGTGTGAGAGATTGTGTGTGTGTGTGAGAGATTGTGTGTGTGTGTAGGTGGGCGTAGAAATAACTCGTTTGCTAACCAAGCTTCCCCCATATAATGGCCCATGATGTAGTTATTTCGACATAGTTTTCGGGGGTCATGAACTGTTGACAGTTCGATTGGGGGACAAGGGAAGCTCACTGGCAATGTGATGCCTGGGAATCTCTGTGATCGAATATTATGAACAACAATTTATGCATGTGCTCTGTCGGAATGGTTTAAATATTTGCTAGAGTTATGTTGCGTTACTTTGTCAATGTTGTCAACAAAGATTGCAGTTGGAGAATTCAATTTGAAACAGCTAAGAATGTGTGTGTGTGTGTGTAGGGGATATTGGACAACAGAGGAAAGGATAGCATAGAGTAGAACATAAATGGGATGGAAAAGGATTCGATAAAATATAAAAGAAGGGGGTAGAATGATGGAGGAAAGGAGAGGCTAAGCTGCGATTAGTTAGCGTTGGATATAAAAGATAGAAAAGATGATATATGATAATATATGAAAATATTTAAGATTTCTTCTTAACTGTGTGTTGAATATTATAATGGAATATAATAAATGTTTATACAAGGTTAGGTTTGGTTAGGTTCATCGGACCGCTCAACAGAATGTTGAGATCACCCAGAGGCCATTCGGCCCATTGTGATGTCCGTTGCCTGTAGGAGTAGACATGGATTGTTGGAGGGTTGAAGGGAGTGGGAAAGGCAGTTTGGGTTGTACTGGTCCCGAAAACCCTAATTGATCCCGTTTGGCGGGATTCACCTTTGGAACCAACCAGTGGAGTCCAGGTAGAGTACCAGATCCTCCAGTCGCAGTTTTGCGAGACTGCCCAGTTCCTCGAGAAAGGGTTCCTCGAAAAAACGGATTCTCATTCTAAGAAGTGTAGGGCAGTCACACAGAAGGTGTTGGATGCTCTCCTCTTCCTCTTCATTCCCGCAGCTACGACAGAAGTCTTATACCTTAATGCCATTCGGCGAATGGGACAGTGAGCCGTCAAGACTCCTATCAACTCCCTTATCCTGTTCTTGCTAAAGTGTAGGAGTTCAGATTCAGTTGTTTATACAAACAACGACTTTTAAAATATATAAAATATATTAATGCCATAAAAATATAACTGCTATAAATATATATATCTTATATATTACTTGAGTTAATGGCAAGAAATCTGGGGTTAATCGAACACAATCAATGCACGCATCCAATTATTTATTAAGTACTCGTCTGGCAATTTCTATTTTTTTTTGTTTCTTGTAAATTTCCCTGCTTTCTTTTTGTGGCAGCTCACAACAAAGCTCAAAGATGCTGTCAACTTTTTTTTGCTTTTTTGTTGGTTTTTACTTGTTCTCCTAGTACATATCGTAGTAAGTATAAGCTTCGATGCGTTTCAGACGAAATAAAATCGTTACTGGGAGCCAAAAGGAAATTGCGCTTTTACTGATTTTGACTTGGCTTGTTGTGTGTGCACTGATGTTGATTTTTAGACGGGAATTTTGCTTTCAAACGAAAAAGAAAATACTGCACCATTTGAGCGAATATCAAGTGAAATGTGTGTATGCTAAGAGACTCTCTCTGTCTCTCTCTCTCTCTTTCTCTTTCCGTTGCTCTGTCACTTTTGCACACTGAGAAGCTGTCGCATGTGTTTAGTTGCGCGTTTGCAGCCATTTTTTGTAGCTAAAAAGCGAACAAAATAACAACACTTACGGATAGTTGTATAGCGTACTCGTATGTGTGTGTGTGTGTGTGTGTGTGTGTGTGTGTGTAGACTACTAAAAAAGGGGCAACTTCGGGGGATTCCCCTTTTCATATGCATTTCGAGTGCCCGGCGGCGGTCAAAGTAAAAAGCGCCACACTGAGGCTTTAGCTTTGGCTTTTGCTCTCAACTATTTTGTTTTGTTGTTTATTTGAGTGGGTGTGTCTATGTGTGTGTGTGTCTATGTGTGTGTGTGTGTGTGTGATATGTCAAAGTAAAAGTTTTGTGCGCTCCTTTGGGCGCTGGCTGTAATCTCCGTCCGCTGTTTTGCATTTCGCATGCCGCTCGCTGCCATTGAATGTCAGCGCAGTCGCTTTTGATTTTGTTTCAGTTTCTGCCCCCGGGGTTTACTTTTCCAGCTGCTGCCATCTACACCCCCTCCCCCATTCCCACTCTCTCTCTCTGTCTCTCTTTATCACATATGCTGTTCAGTAGTCATGCATACGGAGTATTTGTCCCAAATGTGCAGTTCTGTTTTTCTTGTGTTTTTTGTTTTACAGAAAAATAAAAATATTAAAACGTGATATTTTTTTATATGAGTCTCAAGTGAGCATGTTGGCAAATCTATGACGAGTTGGATACAAAAATGTATTTACTTATAACAGCAACAGTAGATTATCATGATTGCTTCATCTTTAAGTCAAATGTGTACTCATTTAATTTAAATGAAACATCCGCTTTATTTCGTCTGTATTAAACGACTGACTCTGGCATTACCCCGCTGTATCACAATTCTCACAACTTAGAGCGAGATCAAGTTACGACGATCTCCATTGTCTTAGTAGGTTAAAGCGGGATAGCTAATACATCTGGATAATTAGTGACGAGAGGATACACCATCTAGTGATGGTAGGGTATACAATCTAGTGATGGTAGGGTATACAATCAAGTGATGGTAGGGTATATAATGTAGTGATGACAAGGTTAACAGAGTATTGAAATCTTAACAGACTATCGGTCTGCTACAAATGTAAGTGTGCTCAGTTTCAGTTGAAATCAGCAACAAATTATAGTTTTCTTGTCATATAAACAATATTTAAAACATAATATTGTAGTAATAGTATTAAGTATTAACAGTAACGCATCGCAAAAATACTAACAGTGGAAATACCCTATAAGTTAACATATACAAATTGTATTTAACAGACGATAGTATTTAACAAGTTATGTAACACTGATATCCATATTCAAATATACACAAAAGAATCGAATGTAAGAATAAGAAGAAGAGAAATAAAGTCAGTCGTTAACTGATCTTAGAAAAAGCTGGTTCACAATATAGTCACAGTAAATGAAAGCAAATTGATTGAAATGTGAATACTCAAACCGCCAGACGAATAGCAGTTGAGTTAACATTTGTGAATTATGTTATTGCTGTATTGTTTAGGCATGGAAATGTTAACTTACATACTGTTTCATCAAATGTGTAGCATACTTATCAGCTTGTATAATAATATAAAAGTTCGATTATTAATGAGCAAACAAAACAATCTGCTAGCTTCTTTTAATTCTTGATTATTTTGTTTATTCTTGTGAGTTTCTCTTGCATAAAATTTGCTAATTAAAGAAAAGTAACAATTCATAAGCAATAAATAAGTAATAAATGAATTATACATATTTTAGTTTACTTTCTAGACATTTAACTGCACTTCAGCTAAGACACCAAGGTTATTTGAGTATTTCATAATATTCTTTTAAACTAATACTGTATTTTATTATTATTTCTATTATCTCAATTGTCCAACATGTACTAACAATAACTTCCAGCTTAAATACAATATTTCCGCAATCTACCAATTGACACTTTCACGCCAAATTGAGAAAACTTTCGACCACGCAATGCAATTTTCACATTTCCATGTTACTTAAATGCGAAAAACTATCAAGATAATTTGAAAATTGTTTAGCAGTTTAGGCACACACTCACACACACACACACACTCACACACATTTGGGATATAAAGAGACAAGCTGAAACCAGAAACTTGGGGCAATTTTCAGCACCTGGTTATATGAAAACTTTAAGCAAATTATGACGTTTATTAAAAAGCTTTAAATGACGTGTGTGAGACTGGGTAAGTTTGCGTGTCTGTGTGTGTGTGTGTGTGCGTGTGCCCTGTGGTTATGTGTAAGAGAACACGTTTCAACTTGAGGCACATGCAAAACTTTAATGGCATTCACACACAGAGACGCCAACACACGTCCCGAAAAATGACGTTGTCCAATGGAAAACATGGAAAAGTTTTTGCGAAAAACTTGAAGTAATTTGCACAGTAATTGGGTATTAACCTAGCAGAAGAAGCCAAATATAAATGGACAGAGTTTAAGGCACGTTCCCGGCCATCTGCACGCATCTCTCCGACAACAACAACAAGTGCTGTCCATTTCTACGAAACCACTTCAACTCTCTGACTCCGACTGTCCCCTCTATCTACCGGACCGGACGTCCCTGCTCTGAGCTGTCTGCTATGGTCAGTTTTGATGGATTCGTTTATGGCCTGGAGAGCCAACTTGGCAGTGACTCTTATTCAAAACTCACTCACTCAACTTGGGGGTCAGTTTGACCATCCATTTAGCATTTCCCACTTACTTCATTTCCCATTCCCATTCCCTTTCCCATTTTTTGCATTTTCAGTTTCAATTCCGTTTTTTTTTTACCCACCATTTTACGCCGCATCGGCCTTTATTTGATATTAAATATTAACAAAATGGCCTCAATGTGCAGCGCGGCGTGTGAGTGAATGTAAACTTTGCGCTTTATCCTTAAACACACACAGATACACACACACACACACATACATGCTGCACACACGGACAACGAATGTTGCATGAGTTTCGTTTATAAATTTATATAGAAACAAAGTTACGTCCGATGCTGTTGCCATTGTTGCTCTTGTTGTTGCTGCTGTTTACTCAGCAAATTTTGTTTTCCATTTTTCTGTTGATGTTGTTTATTTGCTTGACTGACGCATTGCTGCCACTGTTGCCTCTTCCACTTCGTGTTGTTGCCACTGCACGCGATGTTGTTGTTGTATATCTTGTTGTTGATGTTGCTCTTGTTACAGCGGCTGCTACTTTGCATGTCCTCCCTCAATTGCCAATTGGATGTGCTGAATGATGGCAAAGAGTTGCAAACTGTGTGTGTGTGTTACTTTATTAAGATATACATGAGTCTATATATAGACATACACTCTCTCTCTCTCTCTCTTTCCTACTAGACAGATAATCTATCTCACTCTACAATAGCTATAGTTTTTTTTTGGCAACTTTTGATATTTACAGGGTGTTTGATTAAGCATATTTGATTTGATAAATGTCTGAAGTTCTATACTTGATCGGAGTGTATAATCGTATTGACGTGAATATACATATATAGTTCACAAATATGTATAGTCTAAATCAGTTTAAGCTGACATAGCTCATATCTTTATACTTAATAACTCTTCTCTTAGTTCTGAATATTGTTTTTCGTTTTTGTAGCCATGCTGATCGGTTAATTATATTAACTACTATAATATTTCTAAGATATCTATCTATTTATATGTATGTATATATATGTATAAATAAGCTTACAGTCTCTATGTGTACTAAAACTATTTTTATAGTTATAGCAAGCTTTCAAAAAACAATATTTAGGGCCGATCTCTCATCTTACCGATACAGCCTACCTTATGAAAGTTACTTTACCATAATTATAGGATTTAACATTTTTCGTTTTCTCTTCTTGCCCATCTTTCAAAATATTTAAAGTTTAAAATAATGTGGCATCTCAACTAAAACAGGCTAACATTAAAAACTTACAGAGAGGATGATCAGCCCAGTAAGTTATCGAGAGGCTGGGACTGAATTTATGACAAGAAAATCAAATTTCTCTTATGGGCAGGTTTATCTACACTTTAAGAAAATAGGCAAGATGAGAAATCGGCCCTTAATGTACTATGTGGGGTGGTATATTTCTGTGTACTTCAATCCCTAGACAACAACTACGAGCAACGATAACAACAACGAGCAAAGACAACAACAATGAGCAACGCTAACATCATTGAGTTAAAGCAATGTAGGCGAATTCACTCGCAGGCGAATTCGCCTCACCATAACTGAGTGACCCGAGCGACCCGAGCGAAGAAGATCGTAGACCGAGACGCAGTTCGGCCTCTGACGTGAAAGGTTGCGAGAGCATCAGCTTAAACGACAAATGAAGATAACTAAGTTTCTATATTTAAATGAACCCTAAATGTATGCTGTTAGTTTTTGAAACAAACAATTTCGGTCGAGTTTATTGAAAAGCCAACAAAATTGTTTCTACTTCCAATCAAACGAGTATTTAGTAACTATTTTTATTACTATTTGTAAATTTTCTTAATTTTCCAATTATATAGCTATTCAGCGTTGTAATATGGCTAGCACAATAATATATTAGTTAAACTTTTAGTGTGGAACGATGTTTAGTTATATGAAATAGAAAATAGGAAGAATAACATGATGAATTGATACTTATTTAGAGATATCTATTACATATATCTATTACAGATATCTATTACAGATATCAGTGTATATATCTATAGTCATTTAAAGCTGCCAATCATAGCAACGATTGATCAGTTTTTGATATGCCTAAGATACATTATTCGATTCGTTTTTAAATACTACTTCTTGTAGATTATTCTAAAATAGTTTTTTGCTTTATTCTACAAGTATTTTGTGTGTTGTTGTTGCTTGGATATTGTAACATATCAATAAATAGATCTAAATATAACAACATATAAGTTTTAAATGTTAAATTATTTCTATATTTACAAACATAAATTTCAATGGTTTTTAAAGAACATTGTTGCATTAATTTAAAAAGCTTTATATCAATATTTATAATCTCTTAATTTTGCATTAATCCTTTAAGCGCTTGTAAACAGCAGTTTATACTGTTTAAAATGTTTACTATAAAAGTGAGTACGCTCTGGGCACATCAAATGTACAGCATATCTATTAGTCGAGCACTCTCTTATTGCTGTTATCTCTATTTGTGATATTTTTGCCGTTCACTGCCTGTTTTTGTTTTATGTATTTTGATGGCACACACACTCACATGCACATGTTTATAAACAAATACACACACACAGACATGTGCAAGGCACTTTATTAAGCAGCTGCTGCCAGTTGGCCATTCTCATTGGCCTTCCTCTGCCCTCTCTCTCTCTCTCTCTCTCTGATAATCACATTTCAGGAATGCTTTTTGCAATCCAAACACACACATTCTGATACATTTACACTGACACACACACTCACACACACACATGGAAATTAAGTTAATGTTTGCTTATGAATAAGCAAATAAGCGCCTACGGAATTGGGCAAACGGCGGATATGGCAGCGGAATCTGAATCCAGTGATGAACTCTCCCCATCTCTGTCTCTCCCTCTGGCGTTTGCATTTTGAAATGGCCAACACGTGTCGACGGCTATTGCCACACTGCCCCCTTGCCCATCCTCCCGCCCTCTGCCCCCCCTCGATAGGCAGCTCATTTCAATTTGCTTGCATTTCAATGCAGCCATCCCCCCTTAAAACTTTTTCCATTTTTCCATGCTTGTTGTTGTTGTTGTTGTTTTATGCATGTGCTGAGCTTTTCTTGTGCGCACGTTTCATATGATTGTGTGTAAAATACTTTGCCGACTCAATTCGGTTTTTTCCTCTATACCCTGCACTCATAAATGGTTATTATAACAGGCAGCAATCCTATACAATTTGATTTGGGTTTCTATAAAGCAAATGCAGAACTTTTAATCCTTAATTTCCTACCAGTTTAAATAGGCTTCAAACTAATGAGGGAATTACACAAAGTATATTTATTAAATTTAAAAAAGAGTGCAAACATTTGCATATACTTTACCATGCTCTTTAATTATGATAAACATTTAATTACAATCAGTTTATTAAACTAAAAGTTGTGCAAGAAAATAGTCAACATAGTGTGGATATTCGGGAGTAACAGTGGCGCCATCTAGCGCCAGTTGCTTGTGTTCTTCTACGTTTTTATAGCAAGTTTTTAAATATGGTTGAAATAAGTGCGAGAGCAGGGTATATTGAAGTCCTGCACACTTCACTGTTCACCCATTTGTCTATCATATGCTTACCAGTGTGTGTGTGTGCGTGTGTGTGAGTGTGCATGTGTTGGTAATTAGCATTCGCTGCGCATTAATATTAATTAGTTAGTTATGCGCCGTCTGTTGGGTTTTCTCTCTCTCTCTCTCTCTCTCGCGGCCGGGTCAGTTCGGGTTTAAGCCGCTCTGCTGCTCTGCGTCAAGCACTTAACTCCGTTTTTAGCCCTGTCATCGACCATGCATTTTGATTAACTTTTATTAGCTTACACAGCTGCGACTGTGAAGGGACCGCACTTATGGCCACTGACAATTGGTTGTTTATTGAGCTAATTGGTTAATTTATTTGTTTTGGCCAACGCAACCAAATAGCCGAGGTCTTTAAGTGGTTCACAGCACTCTAGATCAATCGCTTAAGAACATATACATATATTAATGAATATACTATGTACATAAACATACATATATGTAACACAGGGTATAAGTTGAAGCTGCGACAAGCAGTATTAAGAACAAAGGAATATCGATACCAGGAGTGTTATCGATATTGGCGGCCGCATGGAGTCGGAGTCAGTCGGAGTGAACGGAGTCAGGCGAGTAACACAATTGGGAGAAAAGCAGAATTGATATCAGCCGAAGTGGAATCGTCAATGAGCAAGCCGAGCACAGATACATCAACAAATATTGAAAGCCGTAAACGTGTTAATAATAATCTAAATAATAATAAACACTGCTTAATATAATAATAACTTTACATATATTTATATTTATATCATATTTACACACAAAATGAAAAATGTTTTAAGCATAAACTTTTATTGAACAGTAAACGGATAATCATAAAATATATAAATCAGTATTATGCGCTATAAAATTATAGTTAATATTAACTATAATGTCGCACTGATCGCTTAATACTCAATTGTTAATATTTAATTAATAAACTGCACTTCATATTGTAATCGTTTGGTTTACTAAGTAAAAGACAGCGTCGTTTTCTTCTACGGCGTCCACTTTGTTCTCTTTTTATCAAACGACTGACTCTGGCCTCTCGCCGCTGTATTTCACAACTCTCTTTAGAGCGAGATCAAGCTAGGTCGAACAGCATTGTCTTTGCAGGCTAAAGCGAGATAGCTAATCCATCTGAAGAATTAGTGACGGCAGGATATACAATCTAGTGATGGTAGGGTATGCAATCTAGTGATGATAGTTTTAACTGAGTATTGGAATCTTAACAGACTATCGGCCTGCTACAATATGTATATTACTATGAAATATTATAATAAAAATTAAAATGGAAATCGATGCAGTAGACCGCACTGATAAAGTGTTAAACCAGCTCTTTTACTTATTTGCACTGCTCGATTTGTTGTCTTACAAATTACCAATAAATATACAATTTAAATAATGAAAATATATGTGTTAAATTGCAGATAGTACATCATGTATTTTTAATAGAAACAGAAGCTTATATATTGACCCATTATAAGAGCCATCTCTTTTTTGCAGATATAAAATGTTAACAACTGCAATTTGTATTCACAAGTGTGTGCATAATTGAGTGCAGTTTGGTTCTGTGAGCTAAAAATGATGTCTTCTTCAATCAACGAAATAAATTAAACATGTTAAAGCTAAACGGAATTAAGAGTCAACATTTAAGTATTTGTCATCTGTTCAACAAATTGTTTGGTATTACACATCTTCACATTTCCACAATTTTCATTTAGAATCCAAGCTAACAGTTGCCCAAAATATCCGCTCCAGGTCATTAGGAGCCACAAAGTATCTGAACTTGAGGCGAAACTTGTTGGCAAGCCAGCCATCTTATTGCCTCAACTTAAGACACGCAAAAGCCGCTTAGACATGTCTAAGCTTCCGGTGGGAATGTCGAGCAAGTTGCCAGAATATTAAGGGAAAACTAATAAATGTGAATTGTAAATTTAATGGTTTTTACAAATAAAATACAAAAATTTAAGTAAAGAAATATATGAAAAATAATATACATATGTACATAACACCAGTTCGTCCACCCACTACTGGGCGCACATTGCGTATGAGTGATGGCAATGGAATTGAGCTCAATTTTAATTTATGCCATTGGCCGATAAAATGAATCAGGCCAATCAAGTGCAATTTATATAGACATTTGTTGATGTCGAATCCGTTTCACAGTTACGAGTTCGAGTTACAAATTGCAGTTGTCAATTTATTATTTACTTTATACGAGTATAGGCAATGGCGAGGTCTGTTCGATAAGTTGGCAAAATCGAGGATTATCCCATACAATTGTTGTTGTAATTTAAATTGGAATGCTGCTCTTTGAATAAATATATTGGATAATTGCTACATGTTCACATGTCAATTTGCATTGTTATTAAACTGCATAAACCTTCAAGTCAACCTCCAGTTTGACACTTTTATGGTTGGCAAACAAATATGCAAATGGATTGCAAGTTTCTGGAATAGTTTGAAGCTTTTGTCGATGAAAATTCAATGGCAAATGGCATATTGTAGTGGCATTCTAATGGCAGCACGTTCCAAGTCAACAAAACGGCAAAAGACCCAAACACACAGATACAGATACAAATACATAGAGAGGCAGCTGAGTTGGTGCAGATGCAGATGTCGTTGGAGTCGAAGAATGTTACGGCAAATGGCAATGGCAATGGCAACAATATCTAATCAAGCTGCATGCTGAATGGCACAACCTATAGACCTGCTCCAGGATCAAAAACCAACCACCAACTCTCATCCTCCTTCTCATGCCTCCATTTCTCTTCTTCAGCGGCAACTCGAACTGTTCCGGCTTTGTTTGCATTGACATTTGGATGTCGTGTCCACTGTTCCATTGGCACGTTACCTTTGCTTTGCATTTGAATTAACAGTTATTTTTGGCACCGTCATGTCGTTCCCTTACCTGCATCCCCCCCCCTCCTTAGCAGACAAACAAAACCTTGCTGAATGCCAGACAATGTGCCACAAAGTGAGACAGAATTGGGTTGGAACTGGCATTGGGATTGGGCTGTTGTTGCTCCTGCTAATCTCATCTATTCAAATTGGCCAGGTTGGGTTTGTTTAGCCACTCTCCCCACTCCCCACACCTCACTCCTTCCACACTGCCCCTTTTTCCCACTTTATGCCATGTCAGATGCATGAATTCTTGAGCTGATGTTTGTTCGGGCATTGTCAGTCATTGGCACGTGATACTCGTGTTTGTGTGAGATTAAATATGTATGTATGAGTTAAGGGTAGAGTTCTCTCTGTGTATTGCGACTATTAATTAGACTAATCTATCTTGGCCATAAGCAGCGAGACAATCCAAATACAACTATATAAGTATACCATATCATTTTGAAGTTCTTCTGTTTTACATTTGAATTATGCTTCGATTTGAAAATCGATTAAAAACTTTGTTTGCAAAACAGCAAAACGCAAAGAAACCACAACGAATGCTTTGCGGTTTCTTGGCCAAGAGACCAAATCAAGTGTCATCTGTATTAACTGGCCAGGACTTCCTTTTTGCCTTTGTGACCGAGATGAAAAATCAACAGTGGTTTAGATAAAAAGAAAAAAAAAAGTGTTTTTTGTTTTCAATGCAAGAAAAACATGCCGAATAAATTCCAAAGAAAATAACGTTTTTAATTAACAAACCAATTAGTTTTAGGTTATTTCAATGAGCGTATCGCAAAAGGATGAACAACAGAAATCAACTTGAACTGGCTTGAAAAACAAACAGCATTGACCCAAATCAACTTTCAGCTGCAAGTTACAGATACAAAATAAGTAAAAACATTGAAAAAGTAAATACAAGCGATAGGATACAAGATGCTCAATGGGGGGTTTCCAAATGGCAAAGGGTAAAGGGAGGGAAGGGAAAAGGGGAGAAAGGAGCTGGAACCCAACCACAGCTTAAAGTATTCCTGGCTTCTCTATTGGGTTGCAGCTCTTTCCAGCAATTTAGATAAACTTGTTCTTGTTCATGTTCATGTTCATGTTCATGTTGTTGTTGTTATTACTCCTGCTGTTGTTGTTGTTGCTGTTGCCTTTTGACCAACAAAACAGACCGCAAAAAGGCAAAAGTCATTTCGGACCAAAGACTCGCCAGGGGAGGGGGTGGGGAGGAGTCTTCGTGTGTGTTTGTGTGTATGTATTGGTATGCGTGTCCTTGCTTTGAGTTCATAAAATGACAGTCTACAAAAAGCTTACATTGCAATCAGCTAAACTGATCGACTAGCACATATCCTGTAACAAGTAGTGGAAAAACCTAAGCAACTGCTTAATATACCTATTTCATCAACTTAACTACAGGGCATTTTAGAAGTAATTGAGAACAAAGTGGCGTTGACTCCAAAACAAAAAATAGAAGATACTGCGCTGAGTTTCTGCCCCATCTGTGACCTGTACGTACTACAGACAGTGCGGCATGTTGCAAGATGGAAAGTGAGCTGCAGCTTGCCATTCGATTGCAACTTCATTCAATTCCTTTTGAAGCGCAACCAGACACAACATTGAGAGACGACGTTCATTTACGATTTTCAAGTTTATGCTTTTAGATTTTGCAATGCAAACAGATCCACAGATACATATAAAAATCTATGCAGATAACATTTCTATAGAGATTGCAATCTATCTCTGTCTGTCTCCCTCTCACTCTCTCTCTCTCTTTCTTTCTGTTTGTGTGTTTGTTTTGGCTTTTAAGCATTTTCGCTTTTAGGTAATTTTCTTTTTGCTGCTGTGTCTGTGGCTTGTTAAAGCTTATGGATTTTTCATTTATCTCATTTTTTTCATAGCTAACGAAATAGCTACACAATTTTCTATTTATTCAATGATTTTTCCCTCCTATTTGAAGTGTTAGGATGCAGCAAAGTTGCGTTGAACAGCAAGGCATTAAAGTCTTCTGCAATTGAAATATTGCCAAAAATGTTGCTCAAAAAATAAACAAAATTCAATTGAATCACAAACTGAGAAAGATTTTGGGCAGAAGCAAAATACAATTACATTGATTGGGATGCATTTGATTTGAGATTCCTATCAATTGGACATAACACTGCTGTTTCGAGGAGATACTATTTCCACTTTTGGCCGATTTGCTAATCCATTAAATTAATTGATATTAAAAATGACGCGGTTCCAATGGTATATGTATGTGTTTTACTGGGGCAACGGACTAGCGAAGTGAACATGAACAAGATCAAGTGAACGTGCACAAGATCAAATGAACATGCACAAGATCAAGTGAACATGCACAAGATCAGATGAACACGAACAAGATCAGATGAACACCTCTTTTAGGATTAGTATGCTGTTAGTTCCAGGATGGTATGCTGTTTACAGCTGATGCGTATGCTGCTGAAAACACCTGCCTACTTCCAGGGTGCTCGCCAGCCAAGTACTCTTAAGTGAATCTGCTTTGTTTAACTTTAACTAATTGCATGCATTTTTTCTTGTTTATTTTCTAGGTAAGCCTTACGAATATGCCACATCATCTGCAGGCAAAGCATTAAACATTAATAACATTATAAATATTAAGGATTATTAAGTAAGTTTGGCAGTTAACTTAAACAGAATTAAGTGAAGCGATGTAAGCCCAATATCGCATCAGTGTAAACTGATTGAATCATTCCGAGCTGTGCTGCAGAAAGTTTACGTTAACGACAGCTTTAAGTGCCACAAACACGCCCCCTTTTTTGGGCAGACAAACGCCCACACATGGCATATGAAAATCGCAAATTATGCAATTAACCCATTTTCACGATGCCAACATCAGCGGCAATGGCCACAGAAAAAGAAAGGTAACGGCAACTCCTCCGCCTCCGCCTCCAACTCCTTTTGCTGCTGCTGCTCTCGCTTTGACTCCACACGACGATGGCAACAACCCGAGCCGAGTGACTGCCGCAGAATCTGCCCTTGTCCTGGGCAGCAGCAAATGATGTGTGTGCACCTGAAATCGTGTGCTTTTTAACTTTAAATGCCCGCAAGCATGCAAATCTCTTTCATAAATTCACACGGCGACTCGACACGGTTGCTGAGCGACCGCAAGCATTCTGTAAAAAAAACTCAACCTCCCTCTGCCCCTACTCCCGCGCATTTCAGGTGATTGCAGTTAACAAAAAAAAGAAAATGGCGACGGCGAATCTCGGTTAAATTCAAACTGACGCTGCAATTAAGTATAATGTCCTTGCAAGGATAACGTTAAGTGGCGCGTGAAATTACATTAATCATTGAAGGGATTTACATGCAACCATGCGCCATGCAACCAGGCAAACACTTGAAGGTCTGCGGGTGTGCTCCTCACCCTCACCCTCACCCTCCCACTCTATCTGTCCCCTCCTTCCTTCACCCTCTCCTCACTCTATTTGTCCGTCGTGGGCAGGTAACTTGCATTTTTGGCCTTGCTGACAGCCTGTGCTTACTTTGCGGCAAATGCGGCACAGACAGTTTGGGCGAGGGGAGCGAGAGGGGCACAGCGTAGTTAGCGAAGACCTCGTGGATTCGCTTTGTGTTTAATTTGGGGCCGCAGTCAACACTGGCAAGCCTTTTATGGCCCACAAGTTGTTGCTGCCCGAGCTGAGATGGCCTGATAGAACTCAATGAGAAAGAATTCTTTAAATGCAATGCAGAATGCACAACAGAAACTTCTTGTAGATCTGTATATTTATATGTAAATATAAATATGATAATATATGTAAGTTTAATTATATATTAACCAGAGTTTAATCTATTATTATTAGGTTGTATATGAAACGCAGCTCGGCTTATTTGACGTTTTACGGCTGACAACGAACTTCCTCTATAAAATACTCGATACTTCTTTTAAATACTTCTTGTAAATCCTTAGCTGCTCGGCTTGCTCACTAAAGATTCCGACGACTGATCTTTACGGCTGATATCGACTGACAGCTGCTGCTTTTCTCAGACTGTTCACCTCGACTGATTCCGATAGCTCACTCCGACTGATTCCGACAGTTCACTTCGACTAAATACGACGGCTAATATCGATAACGCTGCTGGTATCGATATTCCTTAGATGATTGTACTGATTGTCGCTGCTTCACCTTATACCCAATGTGACTTATATATATACATACAACAGAAACTTCTTCTACTTATATATATATATATAAATATATATATTTATAGCTACATTTATATCAACATCTCTTCAGCAATTTGCTTATATTATGCTATCAACTTAAAATATTTTAAAATTAAAGTTTATCTTATAGTTCATGTTTAATAATTAAGTAAATACATATATTTAACTTCTATCTATTTTAAAGTCTATATCTCTAGCTTTATCTACTATATATTATGTACATTTTGTCAAGTCTAGTCTAGTCAAGTCTTAACTTCATCTCTATTCTACATCTAAGTCAATCCATCTCTCTAACTCTATCTCTATCTATAGTACTTATAAGGCACCCGAACTATTGTCAATAGGTCTGTTCATTTTGTTATTACCCAGCAGAGTTCTCAGCAATAACTTGCCATACTTTTTTTAATTCGCCAACAAAAACTGCATTTCGACCATATTTGGCAATACTACAACACGAGTTTGGCCCAAACTGTTGGCTCTTGCAGCAGTTCTAATCCGAACTAGGCAAGAGTTGCCGCACATTTGGCGCATTGCAAGTGTTTGCTATCAAAAAAAAAACGGGCCTAACCTTCCCCTATCCAATGCTAACAAACGAGAAAAAAGCGAAAACTTGTCAGTAATAAAACCATACTAGAGTTCTCGATTGTGGGATACCCGGTAGTTAACTTAAATATATATTTATTATATATTTTTATTTATATATAAAAAATATAGCATAGATTAAGGCGCTTGTGTTCACAACTTTCTGTTCACAACTTAAAACACCGATTAAGTGGAATGATTGATAAATGATAGTGTTAAAACCAACATGGTTAGATCAACTGGAATATTGATGCTTATTAAGAATATATATATCAGCAGGATCCGCCTTAATAATGCATTGCAACCACAACTGCAAGCCACTAATATTTAAGAGAAGTTTACAGCCTTGACTGCAACAAATCCAATATATGTACCACAGAACCACTCGACCGGTTACCGGGTATAAAAAGAAAGTAGCACACACTCAGTTTCATATGTATGCATATGGAAGATAATCAAATTTTGTTGCCTGCATATTTTTAGAAGGGAAGCAACAATTTCATTTCGTTGGCCGCGAACGAGTGGAAACTGTTGCCAGCTGGTTTTTTTTCTCCTTTTATTTTCAAGGGGTCAAAGGGCGAGGGTCAGAAGCTGTTGGCAAGCACCGCCAATGGCAACGCGTGCTAAACTGAGTTAGAGGCTCCGTCGAGAAGCCCTTGAACTATGCAAATTGCCAAATGAAAAACGCCAGTGAAGTTGAAAGCATAACGGCGAATGCAACTGGAAATGGGAGTGAAAATTGTAGAGAAAGGGGGCCAGGAAAACGCACGGTTCAAGCCTTAATTGCCATGAAGGCTGCTGCTGGGGGGCGGGGCAAAGAGTTTTTGGCGCCAATAGTTTGATTGTTTGCAGCTAGAAAGAGAAGGCAATAGTAGACTAGTTGGAGAAAGTGAAAGAATGAGAGCGAGTAGGCAAAGTAGGCCGCTATCAAAGAAAACTCAGGCGATGGTTTTTCCATCACGAATTCTAGAGAACCTTTCATCTTCTGCCCCTCGCAATGCGCACAAATAGAAAAAACGCGTTTGTTAGGGAAATTGAAACAATGATGAAATATGTATAATGAAAATGCACCCACAAAGTTTTCCACAAATTTTTGCCAGCATTTGCAGTTTTCAAACTCGCAGATAAAAGGCAAACATGATTGTTGGCCTGTTGGTATTGCCAAAAAACAAACACACACGAAGCTCAAAGCCAGAAATGCATTTGCGCTAATTGAAAGCGAGCATTGCGTGTTTTAATACCCAGCAATTCCTTAAATTACCCACAGGGTATATCATAGCGAGTACTGTACAAAATCCCATTGAAATGACAGCCACTGGGTTTCTGCAAGTCGAGCACTCTCTACATTTCCCCCGAGGAAAAACAATTAGCCACATATTTGTCCGGATAACTGATTTAATAACAAAAGAATTTATTTGGTATGCCAAAGGGAAATGCCTACAATTTGAAAGGCAGACAGAGTACACGCGACTCGCAGATACCCTTTAGCAAGGGGTAAAGAGGATTGTTAATGCTGCTGGCATTATCTATAAATTGTCTTTGGTTATTTTTGAAAGAGACTGACAACTGATCGCCTACAAGCCATTATGATTACAGGGTATAATCAGGCTTTTGCCTTAACTCTATGCGTTGAAAAGTACAAAGACAAAGCAGTTGTAAAGTCAACAGCATACACAAATAGAGTCTACAAACAGTGGGCGTATGGGCATATGGGCGTGGCATTTATAATGGACTCTCTTATTGCTTAGCAGTTGCTCAAGTGCAGCGACTTGGACACACACGCACACACACACACACACACACACACATACACTCTGTGAGAGTTGCTTTGATATGAATGCTTTGGCCTTGTTGTTTTTGTGGGCTTTCCACGTTCTTATACCCGGCATTCGTCGATTAATAGGGTATATTGTAATCTTAACTAGGAGAAGAAGTTAAAGAAGAACACAAAAATTATATATATTCTTAATTCGACTGTCCATTTGTGCAGATAAATCAATTTCAGAGACTTAAAGAGCTAGAACAACCAAATTTGATATACAGATCTATATGATCACAATGCAGCTGAAGAATGAGTTTTAAATTGTTACCACAGCTCTTACGGGCCCAGCACTTGAATAAGAACGTTCATTACAAGAGCTAGAGGCTCTAAAATCGTCAAGCACTTCAATAAAAACGTGCACTATAAGAGCTAGAGGGTCTAAAATCGGCATTAAGAGGCGTATCAACATTGCAGGCATTAGGAGACTCTCTCCAATAAGAACGTTCATTACAAGAGCTAGAGGTTCTAAAATCGTCAAGCACTTCAATAAAAACGTTCATTACAAGAGCTAGAGGTTCTAAAATCGTCAAGCACTTCAATAAAAACGTGCACTATAAGAGCTAGTGACTCTAAAATCGGCATTTAGACGCGTATCAACATTGCAGACATTAGGAGCCTCTCTGCTCCCGCTCTTTGCAAAAAACTCTACCACAGCCATGGTTTTTACCTTCAGACTGAACATACCTTTTCATCATTATTAATCATTCCACTTAAAGCCATTAAGAACGGATATATATATCTAAACTTGTGTCTCTTAGAATAAATGCCGTAATTGTAATAGAATTAAACTTAAACATTTATATTTACAATTAATATATGTATGTAAGAGAGAAAGCGTCGTTGTCATTTTCCATATTATAAATTGTTTAGCGAGTCGCAGTTGTCCCTTGCTTCTTCTGCCGTATAGCTGTCTCGCTCGGACCTCGCCTCTACTAATCTACCAACTCATATTGCACACTCCGTTTGTCTCTTTCTTTATTAATTTTATCGTTTCTTAACACTAACAATGTTCTGAGCATCCAACATTCATTGGATTATGTTAACTTAACAGTTGTTTGAATTTAAACTTAACATGATAACTGTCTGCTCTACGACATACATATATGTAAGTCGTGGATTGTGTAAACAGAATATGTTAAATTCGGGTATAACCGAATTAAATAAAAAATAGAGTAATGTTAACTTTGTGTTATACCGAGAGCGAGAGGACATTCCGTTATGTGAGGTTAGCACCATTTGAGTGTAACTCAAATGAGCATGGCGCCTGGTGATGTTCTGCAGAAAAGTGTTATAAAGATGAGGCAATTTGTGATCAATATGACGAAATATAAAAGAGAGCATGAGAGCGTGAGAATGATGGCTTGCGAGCAGACTTCACACAGGCGACTTGCTGTGCTAATATCACAGAAAAGAAAAATGGAAGAAGACGAATTAGAGTTATCTCATACGGCACCACTTCATTCTCCGACATGTATTTAAATTGAGTGCCGGGTATTTTATCGTCGGAAACAAGCCTATAGATTACTCACATGTTTTTTATTATTATTTTTTTTTATTATTTTTACTCAACCTCAACCAGGAAGTTGTGTGTCATAGGATGCACTTGTGTGACATAATAAAAACTCAGCCCGGTTGGCAGGCTTTCATGCAGTTGCAAACTTGTCCTCATACAGAAGCTGCTGCCGGTCTATGTAAACAGTGGACCCACCTGCCCACCTGCCCATCTCTTAACCACCTTCTTACCTGTTCTCTAATGCAGTTCCAGCACTTTATGCTTTGTCAACAGCTGCAACAACAACAACAAGAAGAATAACAACCCCAAGTTGAAGCCCGCAAATGTTTTCATTTTCTAAAGGAAAAGCAAAGCAACGACTGGAAGAAGAGTTCATATATGTATGTAGTTGATGTTAGCCAAGAAAGGGAACTGCATTTAAAAACGGCTCTTTGCCCCCCTCCCCACCAGCAGCTCTAGAAGTTGGCATTTGCATTTCCACACAACTCTCTCTCTCTCTCTGTGTGTCCCTCGGCAGTCCATCAACCAACATAAAGCCCGGCAAAAGTTGAGCTACAAAAAATTGGTTTACTAAAAGTTTTTGCCATTGCAATATGCATATGTCCATTCGACTAGATGGCTCGAAAGTTTCGTCTATTGTTGTTGTTGTTGTTGTTCTTGTCGATGTTGTTTATGCATGTTTGTTTGCATTTTGCTGCAGGAAATTAGACAAATTGCCGTGCAGTGGCCGTCATGAGAAAGTTGATTCTTTTCTCTGTCATATTTGTGTAGATTTCTAGTTGTAATTTGATTGGAGACGGCCCGCAATCATAGTATATGTAAGTGCTATAAAAGAGCTGACAACCCTGACCTGAAAGTGGTTATAACCATTGATAGAGTTCTTTGAAATTGCAGGCATGTTAATTAGAGCTGTTTTATGAGTGATTTAATGATTTACTGATGTGATTTGTATAGCTAGTTCTTTGATTTAATTTATAATGCATCGTTCCTTTATTCACATTCGCAATGCTTTCAGCCTAAGGCCACGCAAAGAGCGATGAGCGACGCTCTCTCGAGCGACGTTATTGAGTGATCGTTTTAAGTGTCAATCGAGTCATTTGACTTGCTTTGAACAGCCGAAATCAAAGATTCTACGCAGATTTTTTGCATTGTATGCAACTCGTCGCTCAGCGATGCACTAAAACTTAAAACCGATTCTAGCGTTGAGCAACGTCGCTCTGACGCTCACGAAATTCGCTCGACGCTAAGCGGCTGCGTGGCCACTCCAATGGGGTTTTATAAGTTTTAATATTTCATATCACTCGAGAGAGCGTCGCTCAGCCGCTCAGTCGCTTAATGCGTGGCCGAAGCCTTTGGCTGATGTCAGAGTGCGCGCGTTTTAAGTGCAATCGCTTGAAAGATGTCAGAGTGAGAGCGAAGCGAATTGCGAGAGCAAAGCGAGAGAGCAGTTTGCCACCTGCGTTATCGCTTTAACTCGCTCAGAGCGTACGGATCCAGCACGTTCACATTAATAACTAAAAGAGAGCACAGTACATAGATCGCTTCTGGCAAAGCTCTCACTCTGACATCTTTCGTGCGATTGCACTTAAAAATTCTTGCAGTGGCTTATCGCTCGATTATCGATTCGCTTATCGCGCGCACTCTGACATCATCAGCCTAAGAATAATCGCACACTTTATTCATGAACTGATAGAATTACTGAGTGAACTAGTTCGCTCAAGAACTAGTTCGCAGTTTTGTTTTGTTTGCTTTTAGCATTGTCTTCAGTTGCCTTATCCTTTGCCAAAGCTTCGCTTTGCTCCTCTCGTTCACAATGACTTATTGAAAGTTTTCGAGCTAAAAGAATATCTTTTATTTGCAAGTTTTCTGAAGAAGAAAGTTCAGTTCAACATTTGTGGCTGCTTCAAGAATTGTACATCTATGCGTATACTTGTTAACCAGCTTGAGTGCCTACAAGATAGTATTTATCACACTCATACACATACTCACACACACACACACACACACACACAGTCACACAATTAGCGACCACATGAAATTCGAAACATTTTCAACTGCTAGTTACATAATTGCACATTTCTCCCCTCCCCCCCCCCCAACGTCTTCACTTCACCAACTTTTGCAAAATTCACGCCGAACTTCATCAAAATTCCAATTAGCGCTTACACTCAATTACAAGGCAAAGGCAGCAGTTGCCACGCCCACACAACGTTGTATTCGTAGACAAAAACAAATATAAATACAGCCACAAAACTGCGAGTACATTAAAACTTTTGCCAAATTACTCGCAGACTCTTAACCATGGAAGGGATTGGGATTGGGATTGGCATTGGAATTGAGATTGAGATTGAATTCTTTGGCTTGAAGCGCGTGAAAGACTTTAGCGAAACAGTAAGAGAAATATAAAGCAAATACCAATACAAATATAAATATAAATAGAAAATAACAAGAACCGGCAATGAATCCATTAAAGTTTTAAAGTCACATTGCAAATGGGAAATGGCGTCATAAAGCCGAATGCCAAAGTTGATGGCCTAAAGCAAATACTAGTAGACAAGGATGGTGGGGAGCCGCAGGATATTGAAATTCATGTGTAATTATATATGCTGTATATACATACATAATACACAAAAGGCATAGGCAGCAGGCGGGGGGAAGCCAGAGGCAGCCAGGGGGGAAGAGAAGCAGGCAGACAAATCTCCAGCATCATCTTCATCTCCTGCTGCTGCTGCTGTTGTTGCTCTAATTGTTGCGCGCACCACACGAAACAATTCCAGCAGCAAATACATTTCGCTGTCATGCCACAAAAGGCGCACACACACAACAACACACACACACACGCACACAGACAGATACAGATACAAAGATACAGCTAAAGCTCTGTCAGCCAATGGGGAAATTACCCGAACCGCAGCAAGCAGCAACCTTCAAATGATTTCATCAACGTAATACGATAAATTTCATAATGAAACGACGCGGTAATTGGCAGACAACCTTCCCTTTCCCTCTCTCCCCCCCTCTCTCTCCACCCCTCTCTCTCTCTGTCTCTGTGTGTATGTGCTTATTATGCATAATTTTGAAATTATATTAGCTTGACTTTCTGTTCTTAAACAAGAGGGATTCCTTTTTGCTGCATCGTTTTCTGCTTTTTCGGCCAATTAAAAAGTGTATTTTTTTTTGGGCCCAAAAATTCACTTGGGAAATCCAAAGTTTAGCAACTCGCTTATACAATGCCGGGTTTCTTTGGGGAATTACTAATAAAATGGCATTAACACGTCGAACCTTTTTTTCTGAGTTTTTTGGTTGGCAACAATACACAATTTTCATTCATAATCATTACTAATGATAGCGACTTCAAAGGTTAACAAATAAACCATAAAGTCTTAGCTTTAATAATTTAATTTAAAAGGCAACTAAATAATATATATTTATATATATATATTTATTTATACAGAGGCACAACTTAAGCACTTGGAAAATTCGCCAGAATCGCGCATCATCATCAGATTTAAAGTTGAAATATTTCGTTAGCAAAAATAAAAAACACACGGCAAGTTGTTCAGTTTTTTGATATTTTCAATTTATCCAACGTTGAATTTTTTATGGCCTGGCGTGATATTTGTTTTCATTTCATTTATTACGAGTGGAACCAAGAGAACAATTTTTTTTTTTATGGTAATTGTTTTATGCGAACGCTCATCACGCTCGAAACGTTTTGTTTATGGATCGGTTTGTCGACTTGGTCCCCGTTTGTCCCTTTGTTCCCGTTGTCCTGTGTGTCCAGCGTGTCCAGAGTGTCCTGGCTGTCCAGCAACAAAATGGCGACAAATTCAAATGCAATAAATATGTGTTTTTTTTTTGTTTTTGTTTGCCATTCGCCTCGTGATTTTGAACAATTTGTTAAAACAAATATCGAAACATATATATTTGCACGATTTTGCAATGTTTATTCGTTGCAATGTGCAGCTGCAGCTGCCCCTATTCGTATTTGCATATTTATTTACTTTTCTGATTATGCGGCGTTGAGCTTTAATTTGATTTATTTATTCATTCAGATTTGCTCGAATGTTTGCAATTATTTAACATGGCTATCAAAATGTAGTCTAAATATTTGATAACAAATTCGTTGCATACTTCGGGGCGCAGCCTAAAAGAGAAACAATCATGTGATATGTATGTATGTATATATGATATGATATACTACTTACGGTTAATACTTATACATAGTTGTGCCATATCACTAGTTATCCTCATTGGCCGGGAAGCATTACCAAACACTCAGTCAAGTTTGCCATGCGGTTATTTTCCTGTCAAACTTTTGCATTGTAATTGAGCGTAAAAGGAAAACTTTTGCTATGCCTTCTCTCTGGGTTACTTTTATTTTTCTTGCTTTTTCCCCCCTACTGAAAACTGCATAGGCCAGGCCCTTAGCAACGACGGCAAGAGAACTTGGCTGCTGCTGCTGCTGCTGTTTCTTAGCCATGTTGCCAAGCCAGAGCCGCAATTGAGGAAGCTACTCAAAAAATAACTTGTATATAAACTGTAAACAACAACAGAAGTGAAGAAGGAATGGGATTGGGGTTGGTATTGGGGTTGGGGGGTAACAGAAAGAGGTTTCCCTCCTCGACGACTGCTCACATAAAGTTCAAGAGCAACATATGTTGTGGCATAAATTTATAAAGTCCTCAGGCTTGGATCTGCCTTCTTGTTTACTTTCATGTTGGCCAAAAACCAAATTATGGTTAGACTTTTAACTTGTTTATTACGCGCGCGCGCTCAGTCTGTCTAAAAATAAGTTTTTTAATTTAATTTTAATGAAAATTTATGATTATTTCTTTCACACGCCACATTGAGAAACTTTCCTACATTCTCATTCTCATTCCCATTATTATTATTATTATTCGTTACGTATACGCATAAAAAGCAAACACGTAAATTGTTTATTTGTCTCAAAAGTTTGCTGCTAACTCAAGAAAGTCGGCTTAATCTTTTCAGCCAACATGATTCGCTTGCCAGAATTGCAATTAAAATGCGGCAAATTCCGTTTCGTTTTATTTTTATTAAAACACACAAAACTTTGTTTGCCCCAAAATTGTTTTGTAGAAAGTGTGAAATTTTCTTAGTTTCTATGGATTCTCATACGAAATTTTGCATTTCTTGCATAACTAATATTTGGAAATGATAAACTACATAGTAAAGAAAACTTAGACAACCAAAAATGAACATCTCAGACAATGATGTTGTCACTTTCAATGGGAGCCATCAAAAATAAAGTGTATTAAATATTTGCAGGCTTCCTCCTTTTGTCACATATGCATATTTATCAAATAATTTTAGCTACAATAATTTCATTTAGAAGAGAAACTGTTATTCATTTGATTTGCATTGTTTATTTTATATTATTTCCAATCAATTTATTTCTGCTGTTTTCGACAGTCAATTAAACACAATGAATTTAAATTGAAATATTGTGTATTACATTATTGTTACACATTTATTGATTCTTTTTACATTTTACTAGCTGTTTGCATTTAATTATCTATCTATAGCTATCTCTCTTTCTCTCTGTCTCTCTCTCTAGTTCTATCTTTACCCCTTTCGCGTGAAATTAAACGAATCCATTAATCGTATGCACAGTTCTCGCAATGTAACTGAAGTGCTGTATAAATATTAATAACGTTTCAAATGCCCTTGCAATGCTGCCCCCTTCCACCCGTCTTGCCACATGTTGGCATGTCAGACATATCAAAGATGACAGCTATTGGTATGGAGGTGAAGGCGGAGGCGGAGGCTCTTTTACAATTGCGACAAATTGCATTTGCTTAGCTCGTTGCACGGTTCATGTTAATGTCTAAGCTTTGTCTCAACATGGCCAGGTTTCAGGACGAGAAAGGGGTAGAGACAAACTGACAAACAGACAAGAGACAACGCTGCGAACATAACCCTAAACATTACAACATGCATCATCAACATAATCAACAACAACAATAACAACACACACTTGTTCGACGGTCGCAACACGCGTTTGTCATTCAACTGATATCGTCTCGATCTAAGTATGTATGTACAAGTAGGAGTGGGCAGTGGAGGAACTGTTCGCCTACAAATTTAGCGATGTGCGTGCCAACGAGTTCATCTTCCATTTCCCCATCTCCCCCATTTGCCATTCCCTTCCAGCAGCACACAGCTAAGCTCTTCTCCACCTTCGTGTGTTTATATTTATCTGCGTCTCTCGTATTAAATTGCCAACTCGTGTGTTGAGAACTCAGGCCTCGACTACTATTGTTAGCCTCTCTCACTCTGTTGTTGTTGTCGTTGTTGTTGTTCCTCTTGCCGTGCTATTTTTGTAGTCATTTTTCTGCCATTATTTTTATCAGCACGTGAGCATTGCGAGTCCGTTTCAGCCTAAGTTTCTGTCTCTGCTCCTATTGTTCTTCCTGCCAGCTTCTGTTGTTGTGCCTTAAATTGTCTGCTATCAGTTTTTATCGCTATCAAAGCCAAAACGTTTATACCCTTTCAAATGCAGGCAGTGTATAATTGTTCTAATTTAATGAAATCACGAAAATACCAGTTTTACTTCTCAATATATGTGATTAGCATTTTAACATAGGACTAGTCTACGCTGCAGAACACGCATTAGATAAATTCATTTATTTTATATAAGCTCTAAACAGCATACCATCCTGGAACTAACTATCGATACTTGCAAATATCGCATATCGCTGTGGTGTTCATCTGATTTTGTTCGTGTTCATCTGATCTTGTTCGTGTTCATCTGATCTTGTTCGTGTTCATCTGATTTTGTTCACGTTCACTTTACAATAGTTTCTCAATACATTTAATTGAAAATAGCCAAAAACTAGTGTATTTGGCGCAGAGAGTGCTCTATTTTCTGATCAAATGTGTATCTGGCATCCGCTGAAAGCTGTGGACTTGATTTATAAATGAATTTAGTAGTTGAATCACAAAGAAAACGAAAAGCAAAAACAATTAAATAGTCCTCGGGGTAAAATACTTTTATTCGTTTCCTACTTATAGTCCTAACTGTAGTCGTAAATCTATTGTTAATATGCCATATTCTACTATTGTTAGCTATGTATATTTAAAAATGTAAATGCAAAGTTCTTATTTACTCACAATTCTTACTGCCGATGCCACAAATAGAACAGTTTTATAAATTAAAATTAAACTGGCTCTAAATCGTTTTGTGATTACATTTTACATTACATAGAGGAGTAAATCTATATACATATATATAAGACTTTTCATATATTTTTATATATATTAAAATACTCCACAATTATAGTTTTAGTCAAATTTTGTGCTCATTCAGTTGATTAACTCTTTGAATTGTTTTCACAACTACTTAATAAAGAGCTGTCTAAGTTAAATGCAATGATTTACTCTGCGAGTCCGAATTGAGCTAAAGATTTGTCGGCAACATTTTCATTTCAGTTTTTTTTTGTTTTGGCCAAGAAACATGGCTTGCAGCTAAAATGGTAAAATGATGCTTTAGGCGTTGACAGGATGTTGCCGAGACGCTTGTCGTGTGGCAAGTGACAAGGGGCAGGAGGCAAGAAGCAGAGAAAAAGCACAGGCTGCTGCTGCTGCCGCAGTCACGACACACAGAGTTGCCTGATTGTCTTTCAGCCAACGGGGGAGGCAACAAATTTGATGTACTCCTCACACACATGTGAAGCGAATGCCATGCATGACAATTTTCCGCCAAGGGGAGAACGAAAGGGAGCTTGTGGGGGGAGGGGGGGGGGGCAAAACAAACACACGCTTCACGTAAATTTCATGCAATTTGTTATGTTTTATGTGCCTCGTCGTCGTCGTCTGGCAGCTTTAACTCTGATGGGGACGCTGCTCGAATGTTACGCCTGGGAATCTCAAAATGACAGACTTCAATTTATACAATTTATTTTATTAAGTCAAACATTTGTCTCTCCTCCTCCCACCCTCCATCGCCATCGCTCTCTCCCTCTGTATCTTTCGATGTGTGTATTTTTGCCGTTTTATTAACAAATTGATGAAACAATTTCCGCAGCGTTTAATATGGGGCAATTTTTTGCCTGACCAGCCGCTTGTTGGATTTCCGCTGGGCATAAAGAGAAAGAAAAGAAGAAAGCAAGAGGAAAGTGGCTTGGGGAGGGGGAGGGAGAGGGGGGCAACGAATCAGACAACATTGCGAGTACATGAATTTGTCCCTTTATGGCACGTTAAATTTTCATTTTTAGTACACACATAAAATCTAGGAAATTGGCAGATTTCAATTGGCCTGGCCAGAAATAGAAGGCAGCAGGCAGCTTCAGTTACCAGCTCTCACCTAAAAGCACCCATATAAATCTCAATTTATGTTGCCTATTTAGGCATTTTGGGCACGCAGCAACCATTTCGGTTAGGCTTTCGCTTAAGGCCTCAAAATTATTGAATCTAATTAACTTAAATGAAATGAATGAAGACTACAAATGCGCCGTCTTGCCAAACTCGTAACTTTCTCTCTGTGTGTGTGTGTGTGGCACGTTTAATTTATGGATGTGTATATAAATTCATTTGAAGCTCTTTAATTGCAGCTTAATGGCAGAAATCTTGTAATGGCTGACCATTCCCTACACTCACTACGTCTCTGTCTTTGCCTGAAGGTCAACAGATTGATTGAGGATTAGTCTGCCAGTCCAAGACCTCAAAGTGTTGTTGTTGTTGTTGGGTTTGCCCTTCTTCTTTTCACAATTGATGGGCAAACTAAATTCAAACTGAAGCCTTATAATTAATCATTTAGGAAAAGGGAAGCATCCCCTCTTTAACAAGGGGTTGCTATTCCAATATTTATAATGTAAATTGGGTGCCAGCTTGTGGGCCAAGTCTTTGGCAAGCGATGTGTCTCATGTGTTTACCTCATTATCCGACTGGCTGGGAACTTATGTAGATGTAAATTGTAAGCGAAACAGTTTAACTTTTTAGTTTTGAAATGAATTTCACCTTTTACCCTACTCAATCAAATACAAGCTTTGATGATGCTACACAAAACTATTCAAGAACTCCTCTTGCAGTTTTGTGGGGAAAGAAAAGATAGAGTTTTCTGCTCCTTTAACCTTTGGTAGAAACTTGTGGCAACTGTTTTGTGAAGTATTTTTGACACTTTGAGTGAAGGACACACGGAAACTCAAGTGAATCACATTACATCACAGGCTTCAATCAGAGTTGCAGTCTCTGAATGTTTTATATTCGAAAGGCGCTTGTCAATAACTTTATTGACTCTTACCTAAATAAACTTACAGAAATATCTTTCTTATTCTTGTTAGTAAGTATGTAATAAACACAAAATCTGAGTGAAAGTGAGCCCCCAGGTGAATTGCTTTCCCTCTGCTGCTCTGATGAGTTTCCGTCAGTTTTTTTGTTGTTTGTTGCTCTTTGGCATAAAATCAATTTGCGAACTTTACTTTGAACCCTTCAATTGCCAGGATTGAAGGCCGCCGGCAACAGAAAGCGACCTCGTGCCATTTTTCAATCCAAATAGCTTCATTTACGCAATTCACAAAAATAAAAAAATGGAATATTTTTCTATTTGTCACACACAAAAAAAAACATACAAAAATTGTGACTTTTTTCTCTCAATAAATATATACAGAAAATTGTAAAAGTCAGCATAAAATGTGTATAAATATGGCCAAGGCTAACAAAATCTATAAAGCGAAAAAAACTTTTACGCATCGCAGCACAAAGTGACCCCGATAAAGTCGATGTAAGCCCACAGTGTTAACGCCTTTTCTACTTTTTGGCCAAAAACTCAGGCAAAACTTTTTAATGGATTTTCATGTTTGATAAGATTATCACAGAAATAGCAAAAAGAATTAAAAGCAGCTGAAGTCGATATGAACTCTCTCTCTCTCTCTCTCTCTCTGTATCTTGAAACTAGCCAGATTTTCTATATAAATTAAATTTAAAAAAATACAAAACTCTTTGAAGACATCGTAAGTATTATTTTTATACACTGTGCCCATTAAAAATGGGCAAAAAAGGGTATAATGAATTTGTGAGAATGTATGTAACAGGCAGAAGGAAGCATCTCCGACCCTATGAAGTATATGTATTCTAAATCAATATCAATAGCCGAGTCGATTGACACCTGTCCGTTTGTCTGTCCGTCTGTCCGTCCATCCGTCCGTCCGTCCGTCCGTCCGTCCTTCTGTATCGACGCATGGATCTCAGCAACTATAAGAGCTAGAGACTTCAAATTTGGAATGTAGATTCCTGAATACCATACGCAGATCAAGTTTATTTTAAATTTTCGATATCATGCCCCGTTTGTTTCAAAATTAGAAAAATCACCATAACATAAGCAATGTTAAAGCTAGAGACTTGAGATTTGGCACACTTGATAAAAAGCTTGGGCTTAATGTGTCCAAAAAATTTCATCGCGATGCCACGCCCCCTTCGCCCATAAATCAAAAAGGCTTATTAAAAAGAGCAGTTTTATAACTAGAGACTTGAGATTTGGCACACATGGTAAGTCTGCTACTCTCAATGTGTGCTACAAATTTCAGTACGATTGGATATTGAACTCAGAAGTTATTCAAGAAACAAACTTATGCAGTGTTGCCAGACTATCGCAAGCTAACTACTCTCGATGCAAGCAACATCGACTTCAAGCGATATATATTTAAATCCCATTATAATGAAAATACTTGTCTTTGCAGACCTGCACAGGGTTTTTGTACTGTCGCGCTCGCTCGACTGATCGGCTTGTTTTTGTTGTTCTTGTTGTTGCGGAAATATTTCACTGACAGATTTGCCATTTTGTGTCCATCATGCCCATCATCCTCAGTTGGGGAATTCAATCTCTCCCATCAGTCTGACCGTCAGTCAGTCAGACCGTCAGTCGGGCCGTCAGTCAATCATTCAAGCCTCACCGCGTTGCGCTTGATGGTTCCAGAATTGTTTGTCTGTGAAATTTGAGTACAGTTAATCTATCAAAGACAGCCAAGAGGGGGGACATCAGACACACACACACACACACACACACACACTTTGATATATTTCTTTTTGCTTAACAAATTGTCTTGTTAAAAGTTTTCTGCTTTTTCTTCGGCCTGTCCGCAAATTGCCGACTGAAAATAAAATAAAAAAAAGTGACTGCAAAATGTTGAAAAATGCCTTGAATGAATGTGTGTGTGTAACTGTGTGTAACTGTGTGTGTGTGTGCGTGTGATAAGGAAATTTGCTGGCTATTAGTATTTAAGGCGTTAAGTCATTTATATTCATTTGGATATTTGGCCTAAATGAGACGAACACTTGATTGCCAAGTGCTGATGGATAATCGTAATGGCCCCAAGTGGACAGGGCCAAAAGAAAGGACATTGAACTGACAAATGATTAGCAATTGAAGGAGCAGCTTAAATAAGATAAAAGAGAGTCCTATTCTAAAGTCCCCACTAAACTGGCACTTTAAAGAAATTTACTTTTAAAAGGAATAACAGAAATATCTTAAATGTTTTGTAGTTTGTTTATTATATGATAACTAAGTATTTGAATTAAAGAAAAGAGTATTAAAATAATGCAACACATAGTCTTAATTTTATTATATATTTTTAAATAAATGCTCAATATAAATAAAAGAGTCAAAATGTAGACTTAAGTATTATTAAACATCTATAGTTTACTTAAAGTGTGATTAAGAATTATTAGAATATTTCTAAACTATGATTGGTATGGAAAGAGAATTAGCCAAATTGTATAATTAAATATCTATATTTATAAAAGTTTCCAAGTTAAATTGGCAATCATATAATATGTCGTATGATTATGAAACAGGGAATATAAAATATAGAATATAGAATATAATATGTCGTATGATTATGAAACAGGGAATATAAAATATAGAATATAGAATATAATATGTCGTATGGTTATGAAACAGGGAATATAAAATATAGAATATAGAATATAATATGTCGTATGATTATGAAACAGGGAATATAAAATATAGAATATAGAATATAATATGTCGTATGATTATGAAACAGGGAATATAAAATATAGAATATAAAATATAGAATATAAAATATAGAATATAAAATATAGAATATAATATGTCGTATGATTATGAAACAGGGAATATAAAATATAGAATATAAAATATAGAATATAGAATATAATATGTCGTATGATTATGAAACAGGGAATATAAAATATAGAATATAGAATATAATATGTCGTATGGTTATGAAACAGGGAATATAAAATATAGAATATAGAATATAATATGTCGTATGGTTATGAAACAGGGAATATAAAATATAGAATATAGAATATAATATGTCGTATGATTATGAAACAGGGAATATAAAATATAGAATATAAAATATAGAATATAATATGTCGTATGATAATGAAACAGGGAATATAAAATATAGAATATAGAATATAGAATATAAAATATAGAATATAATATGTCGTATGTTTATGAAACAGGGAATATAAAATATAGAATCTAAAATATAGAATATAAAATGTCGTATGATTATGAAACAGGGAATATAAAATATAGAATATAAAATATAGAATATAAAATAAAGAATATAATATGTCGTATGATTATGAAACAGGGAATATAAAATATAGAATATAAAATATAGAATATAATATGTCGTATGATTATGAAACAGGGAATATAAAATATAGAATATAAAATATAGAATATAAAATAAAGAATATAATATGTCGTATGTTTATGAAACAGGGAATATAAAATATAGAATCTAAAATATAGAATATAAAATGTCGTATGATTATGAAACAGGGAATATAAAATATAGAATATAAAATATAGAATATAGAATATAATATGTCGTATGATTATGAAACAGGGAATATAAAATATAGAATATAAAATATAGAATATAAAATAAAGAATATAATATGTCGTATGATTATGAAACAGGGAATATAAAATATAGAATATAAAATATAGAATATAATATGTCGTATGATTATGAAACAGGAAGAATAATGATTATGAAACAGGGAATATAAAATATAGAATATAAAATATAGAATATAGAATATAATATGTCGTATGATTATGAAACAGGGAATATAAAATATAGAATATAAAATATAGAATATAAAATAAAGAATATAATATGTCGTATGATTATGAAACAGGGAATATAAAATGTCGTATGATTATGAAACAGGAAGAATAATGATTATGAAACAGGGAATATAAAATATAGAATATAAAATATAAATATAGAATATAAATTATAGAATATAATATGTCGTATGATTATGAAACAGGGAATATAAAATATAGAATATAAAATATAGAATATAAAATATAGAATATAATATGTCGTATGATTATGAAACAGGGAATATAAAATATAGAATATAAAATATAGAATATAAAATAAAGAATATAATATGTCGTATGATTATGAAACAGGGAATATAAAATATAGAATATAAAATATAGAATATAATATGTCGTATGATTATGAAACAGGGAATATAAAATATAGAATATAAAATATAGAATATAAAATAAAGAATATAATATGTCGTATGATTATGAAACAGGGAATATAAAATGTCGTATGATTATGAAACAGGAAGAATAATGATTATGAAACAGGGAATATAAAATATAGAATATAAAATATAGAATATAATATGTCGTATGATTATGAAACAGGGAATATAAAATATAGAATATAAAATATAGAATATAAAATAAAGAATATAATATGTCGTATGATTATGAAACAGGGAATATAAAATGTCGTATGATTATGAAACAGGGAATATAAAATGTCGTACGATTATGAAACAGGGAATATAAAATATAGAATATAAAATATAAAATATAGAATATAATATGTCGTATGATTATGAAACAGGGAATATAAAATATAGAATATAAAATATAGAATATAAAATAAAGAATATAATATGTCGTATGATTATGAAACAGGGAATATAAAATGTCGTATGATTATGAAACAGGAAGAATAATGATTATGAAACAGGGAATATAAAATATAGAATATAAAATATAGAATATAATATGTCGTATGATTATGAAACAGGGAATATAAAATGTCGTATGATTATGAAACAGGGAATATAAAATATAGAATATAAAATATAAAATATAGAATATAATATGTCGTATGATTATGAAACAGGGAATATAAAATATAGAATATAAAATATAAAATATAGAATATAATATGTCGTATGATTATGAAACAGGGAATATAAAATGTCGTATGATTATGAAACAGGGAATATAAAATGTCGTACGATTATGAAACAGGGAATATAAAATATAGAATATAAAATATAAAATATAGAATATAATATGTCGTATGATTATGAAACAGGGAATATAAAATATAGAATATAAAATATAGAATATAATATGTCGTATGATTATGAAACAGGGAATATAAAATGTCGTATGATTATGAAACAGGGAATATAAAATATAGAATATAAAATATAGAATATAATATGTCGTATGATTATGAAACAGGGAATATAAAATATAGAATATAAAATATAAAATATAGAATATAATATGTCGTATGATTATGAAACAGGGAATATAAAATATAGAATATAAAATATAGAATATAAAATAAAGAATATAATATGTCGTATGATTATGAAACAGGGAATATAAAATGTCGTATGATTATGAAACAGGGAATATAAAATGTCGTATGATTATGAAACAGGGAATATAAAATATAGAATATGAAATATAGAATATAAAATAAAGAATATAATATGTCGTATGATTATGAAACAGGGAATATAAAATGTCGTATGATTATGAAACAGGGAATATAAAATGTCGTATGATTATGAAACAGGGAATATAAAATATAGAATATAAAATATAAAATATAGAATATAATATGTCGTATGATTATGAAACAGGGAATATAAAATATAGAATATAAAATATAGAATATAGAATATAATATGTCGTATGATTATGAAACAGGGAATATAAAATATAGAATATAAAATATAGAATATAGAATATAATATGTCGTATGATTATGAAACAGGGAATATAAAATATAGAATATAAAATATAGAATATAATATGTCGTATGATTATGAAACAGGGAATATAAAATATAGAATATAAAATATAGAATATAAAATGTCGTATGATTATGAAACAGGGAATATAAAATATAGAATATGAAATATAGAATATAAAATAAAGAATATAATATGTCGTATGATTATGAAACAGGGAATATAAAATGTCGTATGATTATGAAACAGGGAATATAAAATGTCGTATGATTATGAAACAGGGAATATAAAATATAGAATATAAAATATAAAATATAGAATATAATATGTCGTATGATTATGAAACAGGGAATATAATATGTCGTATGATTATGAAACAGGGAATATAAAATATAGAATATAAAATATAAAATATAGAATATAATATGTCGTATGATTATGAAACAGGGAATATAAAATATAGAATATAAAATATAGAATATAAAATAAAGAATATAATATGTCGTATGATTATGAAACAGGGAATATAAAATATAGAATATAAAATATAGAATATAGAATATAATATGTCGTATGATTATGAAACAGGGAATATAAAATATAGAATATAAAATATAGAATATAATATGTCGTATGATTATGAAACAGGGAATATAAAATATAGAATATAAAATATAGAATATAATATGTCGTATGATTATGAAACAGGGAATATAAAATGTCGTATGATTATGAAACAGGGAATATAAAATATAGAATATAAAATATAAAATATAGAATATAATATGTCGTATGATTATGAAACAGGGAATATAAAATATAGAATATAAAATATAGAATATAAAATAAAGAATATAATATGTCGTATGATTATGAAACAGGGAATATAAAATATAGAATATAAAATATAAAATATAGAATATAATATGTCGTATGATTATGAAACAGGGAATATAAAATGTCGTATGATTATGAAACAGGGAATATAAAATATAGAATATAAAATATAAAATATAGAATATAATATGTCGTATGATTATGAAACAGGGAATATAAAATATAGAATATAAAATATAGAATATAATATGTCGTATGATTATGAAACAGGGAATATAAAATATAGAATATAAAATATAGAATATAATATGTCGTATGATTATGAAACAGGGAATATAAAATATAGAATATAAAATATAAAATATAGAATATAATATGTCGTATGATTATGAAACAGGGAATATAAAATATAGAATATAAAATATAGAATATAAAATAAAGAATATAATATGTCGTATGATTATGAAACAGGGAATATAATATGTCGTATGATTATGAAACAGGGAATATAAAATATAGAATATAAAATATAAAATATAGAATATAATATGTCGTATGATTATGAAACAGGGAATATAAAATATAGAATATAAAATATAGAATATAAAATAAAGAATATAATATGTCGTATGATTATGAAACAGGGAATATAAAATATAGAATATAAAATATAAAATATAGAATATAATATGTCGTATGATTATGAAACAGGGAATATAAAATATAGAATATAAAATATAGAATATAAAATAAAGAATATAATATGTCGTATGATTATGAAACAGGGAATATAAAATGTCGTATGATTATGAAACAGGGAATATAAAATATAGAATATAAAATATAGAATATAAAATAAAGAATATAATATGTCGTATGATTATGAAACAGGGAATATAATATGTCGTATGATTATGAAACAGGGAATATAAAATGTCGTATGATTATGAAACAGGGAATATAAAATATAGAATATAAAATATAAAATATAGAATATAATATGTCGTATGATTATGAAACAGGGAATATAAAATATAGAATATAAAATATAGAATATAATATGTCGTATGATTATGAAACAGGGAATATAATATGTCGTATGATTATGAAACAGGGAATATAAAATGTCGTATGATTATGAAACAGGGGGAATATAAAATGTCGTATGATTATGAAACAGGGAATATAAAATATAGATTATGAAACAGGGAATATAATATGTCGTATGATTATGAAACAGGGAATATAAAATATAGAATATAAAATATAGAATATAATATGTCGTATGATTATGAAACAGGGAATATAAAATGTCGTATGATTATGAAACAGGGAATATAAAATATAAAATATAGAATATAATATGTCGTATGATTATGAAACAGGGAATATAAAATATAGAATATAAAATATAGAATATAATATGTCGTATGATTATGAAACAGGGAATATAATATGTCGTATGATTATGAAACAGGGAATATAAAATGTCGTATGATTATGAAACAGGGGGAATATAAAATGTCGTATGATTATGAAACAGGGAATATAAAGTGTCGTATGATTATGAAACAGGGAATAAAAATATAGAATATAAAATGTCGTATGATTATGAAACAGGGAATACAAAATCAGCCCAACTGACTCGACTTTATGATATCATTATACTCACCGTCAAGTCGTGTACACATTGCCCTCTCTGTCTTACTCCGCGACTCTTGGTATCTTACGATCGAACCACACTCAGCAGCAGAGAGTGTCTCTGTCGCCGCTGTCGTGCTTTTCACTCAATATGAACAAGCAAGAGCAGAAGAAGAGAACAAGAGAAGCAAAAGACTCACTCTGCGACATATGTACATATGTTTGACATTCAGAGAGTCATTTCTTATATAAATGTTAATTAAATGTCCATCCTTTAGCTAACTAACTCAATGCATTTCTAAATATATGTACATATACCTCTCTCTGCTCATAGAGTATATCCTAGTCAATCACTCTTGATTATCTCAACAGGAGTTTTATGTTCTGTTCGTCTTCGTTCAATTTAGTTGATTATACGAATGTGAGTGATTTTTTTTATGCGCCATAAATTCACTTTTCGGCAATATCCCGAGAAATGCTAAGCAAAAAGGATTTCGTAGGCATTCAAAATTGAAATGATGCCAAATGGAAATTTCCTTCTTTTTTTCTCTTTTATTCTTTTTATTCTTCCCTTTCCATTTTCTGTATATCGCAATATGCAAATTTTGTTATTTTATTGCTTGGGCACTCATCAAATTTCCAAATCACTTTTTTTTGAATACTCGTAAGTCAATATCGAAGGTCGAATCACGAACTCACAGCTGCTAAGTGAATACAAGTGAATACAAGTGAATACTAGTGAATACATGAAGTGAGTGGGTTCCCAACTGAGCTGGGACACTCCACATACATACATACATACATACATACATACATCAATCTCCTGATGGGCGCCCAGCTGCAAATAGTTGAAGCCGCTTAGGCACGAATTTCTCTTAAAATATTTATGCAAAATCCTGCGAACCGACAATTTAAGCCGCCGCTGAAAGGGACAAGGAATAGAGGGGGGAGGGGGGCAAGGAACAGGGGGATGAGATCCGATCGGCTGTGCGTGAAAAATTTCAGCAAACGATTTTCATAATCGATTTTCAGCGTTGACAACAGCAGCGAAATGTGTGTGGAGAGCGGGGGATAGTCAAGGGGGGAGGGGAGTGGAGGAGACGCTTGTCAACCTTTATCAAAAAAGGAAAAAAAATAGAGGGATATACCAGAGAGAGAGGCTCAAGTGGGGATGCGAGGCCAGACAGAGTCAGAGCAAAGCCGAGACAAATGCGACATGCGTCTGTTGACAATATATCAACATGTGGAATGCGGGCGGGCTGCCTCCAAAGGGGGGAGGGGAAGGGAAGGTAGGGGACTAGCTGTTGCCGTGACTGTGACTGTTCTGTTCTGGGCTGGCTTTCAGACTCGTTGAAAAATATGCAAAAGACAAGCCGGCTTTACAATTTTTCTACTTGACTTTGACTTTTATCCATCTGTGTTTCACTGTTGTTGTCGTTGTTGTTGTGGTTGTTGTTGTTGTCGTTGTTGTCGTTGTTGCTGTTGCTGCTGTTGCTGCTGTGTTCGCCAGCAGGTCAAGTAATCTTTAAAGTATACCCCATCTGATATTCGTGCTGGTACGACGATGGCAATTCAAACGCAACAAAGCGCATCTAATCGATTCGCTGGCGGCACGAAATTGACTGGGCGGTTTTGGGTCTTAGCCATGGTCTAGAATGTGCTCGAAACCCGTTTAGTGGGCGTATGTGACAATAGTTGTGTGAACTTCCCAAGCAGCAGATTAAGCACAACATGTGATAAGCAACAGTTGCGAATTCTCTCAGTCTCCTCCATTGAAAGTGTAGAGAGAGTGCGTAAATCACAGGCATCTTGGCTGGCCCGATGATGGCCATGAGTTGGGTTTGAGTTAAGTCAAAAGGTTAAAGGTTGTTCTCAGCTCTATGCTGGGCTGAACATTGAATGGGATTCAAGGAGATACTCGTCAGAGCACTACTCAAATCAACACAATCAATGAAAGTGCAATGAAACGCACTTTAGACTTGCTAAAAGCCAAAGGGACATACTTACAATCAATTTAAGTAAACATTTCATTTAAGTATTGAAATAGTTAAATATTATTTACATTTTTATAGGTTTGCAGTTTATAATTTGAAGATAACTACAGCTTTGTTTAGTTCGTTTATTTGGTTATACATTAAATCATATATTCAATGCAATCAATCGCATATATAATTTACGGGTACTTAAATAGCTTCAAGTACTTATTTTAAAGTTAAATAAACCTTTGACAAGTTAAATAATAGTTATAGCAATCAATTGATTTAAAAGTATTTCATGCAGCAATCGCAGCACTATTATCGACTTCCTGATAGTATAGATTAATTATTATTATTATTATAGAATCTATCTTAGAAATTAACAGTGAGTCAGTACTCTTTGTTATTTTTGGCACGCCTCAAATTTCATACCCTTGCAGAACCCTCATGCACTTTTCAACCGATCTTTCCTATGGCAGCTATATGATATAGTGATCCGATTTATATCAAATTTGGTCTGTCTGTATAAGACATAGCCAGTTACACAATCTGTGAGTTTGGTTGAAGTCTGTTGAAAAATAATAAAGTTTGTCATACAAATGTATGATTTACGACCGACAGTTCCTATGGCAGCTATAAGATATAGTAATCCGATCCGGCCGGTTCCAACATATGTACTGCCTGCAGCAAAAAGACTGATCTGTACCAAGTTTCAGCCTGAAAGCTCTAAAACTGAGAGACTAGTTTGCATAGAAACAGGCAGACAGGCGGACAGACAGACGGGCAGAAGGACAGACGGACAGACAGACAGACGGACGGACAGACAGACGGAAATGGCTATATCGACTCGGCTGTTGATGCTGATCAAGAATATATATGCTTTATAGTGTCGGAGACGTCTGCTTTCATGCGTTACACATATCGTGACAAAATTATAATACCCTATTTGCAAGGGTATAACAAGTTATAGCCAAAGCTGCAAAGGCCTGCAGGCTGCAGTCCAGATTGCACTAAAAGATGTGTATTCCTATGATAAGTCATATAACTAAAAACATCCTCAGTTTCATATTTGTTCAATCAATGGCAGCGAACATTAAACATGAGTTTATAGATAAATACAACTTTGATTATTTAGATAAATAAGCTATCAATTAATATATAAACATTTATAGAATTGTCAATAGCATTAATAGAACATTCTGACCTTGTCATACCATCAACAATGACTCTAGTTTTAAGGCACATTAAAAGCTATATAGTTCTAAGAAAAGTCAGATAATTTACAAGTATTCCGTTTCATTTAATAAACATCAATTTAATTCTAGATAATGATCATAGAACTTTCTCAGCTTGTCTGCATAATCGATTCTTTAAATAAATACACATTTGACTACTCAGATAATTTAGCAATTAATTACTTTATACATTTAACGATTTTATCACTTTTCAACTATCGCAAGTACTATCGCTATCACTATCTAAAGTCTATTTGTATTTGAATCGACACCTTTAAAGCAATGTCTTAAGTCATAAGTTTTTCTGCTTGTTCGATTACTTTGTTCATTGTTTTGGCGTTTGTGGCATTACCAAATGTCCATTTATTACGGCCTTTTGTTGCCACGGCCGTCATTAATTTCCTTGATTCTTCAAATAATATAAATAGCAATTTGCAGGATTTCATGGTCTACTTTGAATGGCATTATAGGGAGGCTTTGGTCCATGGCTAATTATCAAACTGAGCCTGGGCATTGTCTTGTTTATCTTTTGACAGCTTGCCACACAAATTGAGGGAGAGAGAGAGAGAGAGAGACACGAGTCGTATCTTGGCTCCAAAGCATTTTCCATAATGAAATGCTGATACATTAAACAGATTTATTAAACGTTGCCTGCCTCCCTTCTCCACTCTCCTTCTCTCTCTCCCTCTCTCTCTTAGAAGTCTGGATTCTGCGAAGAGCTGAAAACTGTCATGGACCAAGGTCTTTGGTTTTGCGAGCGCGTGCTGGGTTTGTGGTTTTCAGGGGGGAGCGGGGGGAGCCGTTGGCTTGTGGTTTGGTGGTTCAATAGGGGATAAAGTCGTGGAAGGACGAGCGGATAGCAGGGGCGTGTGCGGGGTGGAGGGGGGCGGCAAGCGCCTGCAGCTAAACGCGCGTTGCGTTTGTCAAAATTTGTGACGAGCTGCGTATCGATTTGGCGCAGTTCCCTTTGAAATCCATCTGCCTGTGTGTCCTTAAGCTAAATTAAAGCATATATTACATTTCATTAATCCTTTGATGTCTGTAGACTTACGCTGATTAAGTTGCAGATTTAATAATGAGATACTTTAATGATGAGAAATAATTAAACAGCATTTCTTAATGAGATGAGGTGTTTATTTAAGCTGAGATTTCATGAGTTTAAGTCGAGACTCTAAAACACTTTTGGCTATTTAAGACACAACTGTACTTCACTGCCTTTGAATTGACTTTTTAAGAATGTGAACCACAAAAGGAGAGTCCAACAATTTCCGCCCTCGAAGGCAAACAAATCACTTGAATACCCCCCAAGTAAACAGAGAAACAACACGACTGCCATTCATAATTTAACTGGAACTTGCAACGCGACGACATTGAGTGAAGACTAATTTCCACACCACAGTCCGACAGTGTCTTGGCCATGGCCCAAACGGCGAAAGCAATCGAAACAGATCTGTAAAGAATACAAAAATGTTCGTCACGTAACAACTTTTCTTTGTCACTCAAAAAAATCAGCAAATTCCAGTGACTACAATGTCATGATTAACAAGTGAGAAGGATCTTTGGAGCGTGCTCGACTGGGAAATACCCTGACAACTGGCTCGCTTAGTATGAATAAATGAGTGTATATATAATTTATTTATTTTATTTCATATATAACTTATAGTCCTTCAAATCAATGCTCGAAATGTATTCTTAATGAATAGAGTCAAAGTTGCCACCTTTTGCCAATTAAAGATTTCAATCCACTTTACAAACAGGGTATAGAAAGTTTGATACAATTTTTCTATTTGGCTAAAAGAAGAGTCGTAATTCGACGACACAGTCCGTAAAACATTTACATAATTCTAAGCCAATGTAAATAATTTTAATGAGCCCGTTTTAAATTGTCTGTTTTCTTACTTCAAATGTGATTTAAATCATAAAATTCTTAAGAAATTCTTTGTTTGTTTTATTTTTTAATATACTTATTTATTTATTATATTATATTATTTATTAGAGCTATAATTACTTATAAATTACTGTGATAGTCACTAAAATTCATTGTTAACTGTTTTATCATTTAATAACTGGCATATATTAAATAATTTGCATTTCTTAAAAGTATTTACACATATAAACTTATAGTTTTCATTGTTTACTGTTTATACCCTGTGCCCATTCAAAATGGGCAAAATAGGGTATAATGCATTTGTGTGAAAGTATGTAACAGACAGAAAGAAGCATCTCCGACCCTATAAAGTATACGCATTCTGAATCAGTATCAATAGCCGAGTCGATTGACACTTGTCCGTCTGTCTGTCTGTCAGTCTGTCCGGCCGTCTGTCTGTCCGTCTATCTGTATGAACGCATGGATCTCTGCAACTATAAGAGCTAGAGACTTCAAATTTGGAATTTAGTTTCCTGAGTACCATACACAGATCAAGTTTATTTTCAATTTTCGATATCAAGACCCGTTTGTTTTAAAATTAGAAAAATCCCCTTAACAGAAGCAATGTTGAAGCTAGAGACTTGAGATTTGACACACATGATAAAAAGCTTGGGTTTATTGTATCCAGAAAATTTCATCACGATGCAACGCCCCCTTCGCCCATAACTCGAAAAAGCTGATAACAAGAGCAGTTTTATAGCTAGAGACTTGAGACTTTCCACACATGGTAAGTCTCCTACTGTCAATGTGTGCTACAAATTTCAGTACGATTGGATATTAAACTCAGAAGTTATTTAAGAAACAAACTTATGCAGTGTTGCCAGATTATCGCAAGCTAACTACTCTCGATATCGACTTCAATCGATATATTTAAATCTTATTATAATGAAAATACTTTGTTCTGAAGCCCTGTACAGGGTTTCCTACTGTCGCGCCCGCTGGTTTTCACTTAATAATCTTTTAAGTATTTACACATAAACATAAACATAAACTTATAGTTTTCATTGTTTACTCTCTTCTCTATTAACTATAAATATATGCATATTTTTTTTCTAAATTACTGGCTAGTAATTTGCAAGTATTTAAATAGTTTACTTTTGTTGCGATGTAATTAAAATTTGTATATATTCGTTGTTTTTTTTCGAGTGTTTCTTAGCTGGGCAACAAATTGTGGAATTGGAGCTTGCTTTGGCATTACTTACGAGTAGAGTCAACATCCTGAACTGGATGTAGACTTATAATGCGCCTGGCTGGGCAATTCCACGACAACAACAACAACAACAACAACAACAACAACGACAACAACAACAACAACAAGAAACTCAAGGCAAGTCGGCGAGTCGACAGAGTGCTCAAAATTTTACGCGCGTTGACTGCTGAAGTGGCGCTGGGGGGCGTGGCTATAGAGGGAGGGAGTAGGCAGGTCCTGCAGTGGCCTTTGTCACAGTCAGGGACGAAAGACGAAGGACGAAGTACGTCTGCGTCTTTTGCATTTGAGGGCGGCAGCCGCAGACAGAAATTACAAATTCAGCACAATGTCCCTTTGTCATTTATGCATTCGCTGTATAAATTAGGCACAATGAATTTCAACGTGCTTCTTCTTTGCTCGTTTTCTCGGTCTTGGTCTTGGCTCTTAATAAGCTAAAATGTGTTCTATTTTTTTTTTTACTTTTTTTCAGGTGGCAGCGGCAGCGGTGGTGGTGGCGGTGGCAGCGGTGGCGGTGGCAGCTCATCGGACATATCCAAAGATCATTGCAATAAAACGGTGGACATATTCGAGGACATCAGTTCGCCAGAGGTCAGCAATCAGAATGTGGGACGTCCCCTTACCTGCTGGTATCGTTTTCGTCCCCTCAAAGGCTCCCCACGTGATTTTGTGCTCCGACTGCGCTTTAAGAAGTTCAAGGTGGGCCAACTGCTCAATGCCACCCACTGTGAGGGTGGCTATCTCCAGGTGAGTGTCCCAACTATAATAACAGTTTGTGGTGATTCTGATTTATGACACCGCGGCAATCAAATCTAATTTATAACTCTGACTCGCCTAAATGATGACATATGTCTGTCTGTCTGTCCCCCTTACGTAATTCCCATGCTGTCGCAGCTTGACAGCTTTATGACAAAAGGGGGGAGGCAAACAGGACATTGTTGTGAAATCCAATTCGCGCTGGCAATTTATGTGACTCCGCTCTGTCCTCGCTGTCCTCGCTTATCATTTGATTTGACTCTCCTTGCAGATTGTCGACGGCAATGCCAAAACAGACGTGTCCAACCGCCGGGAGCCGGGCATGTTCTGCGGGGAGGCGGAACAACCGCAGACCTTCATCAGCGAGACGAGCTATGTGAAGGTGCTCTTCCATACGGACAACTTTACGGACCAGGTGAGTTTCGATTTCAAGCTGAAAATCTATTGTTAAAGACTTCTTCTGTTGTTGTGTTCCCATTATGTCCATTAATCCACTTAACCCCAAGTTAATTAGGCAACAACTTTCCAACCATCGAGACAACAAGCCAATCTCATTCTTAGCACCGCCATTTGTATCAACACCTGGCCATTGTGGATGGCCTCATCCATTTGTAAGCAACACCAGAGGCGTCCAATTACTGCAGCAGGTTTCTATACCAGTTTCTATACCAGTTTCTATACCAGTTTCTATCCCAGCATAGCCTACCATCTCTGACTTCAGACACTGACAACAGGACTCCAACGCACTTACACTAATAAAACAGAGCTATCCTCGTCCTTTCACATGCGTCGGCGTCACGTATGCAGTTTCGTCCTCGTGCCCATTCAGGACATTCAGAGAGCTCTACTTGTCTGCTGTCCTCCCCACATACATACATACATATATATTTATATTTATCACATAATTTAAGCAAAATATTACAACACACAAGTCCTTGCTGTCGTCGTCGTCGTCGTTGACTCCTCTTGTCGCTATTATATCTCTTTTTTTATACCCTACTCTGTGTCTTTAAACAATCTAAAAAGATACTTTTTTAAAGACAGTAAAGAAATAGGTAACTGCTACACAGATTCCTGAGAATCCTTGTGAAGTGAGTGACTAACACTTAGAATTTGTATATCAATTTAGAATGTCAGTTCAAATCAATTGAAATCAAAAATTGCAGAAATATGTAGAATATTCAAATAAAAGTGCAACAAGATAGAAAGTTTTTCAACGACACGTCTAAGATTTAATACCCTAGAAGAGACCAATATTTAAACTTAAACTTCTGTTAATATAATAAACAAGCCGATCAGTGGAGCGGGCGCGACAGTAGAAAACCCTGTGCAGGTCTTCAAAGAAAAGTATTTTTATTATAATGGGATTTAAATATATCGCTTAAAGTCGATTTTGCTTCCATGTAGAGTAGCTAGCTTGCGATAGTCTGGCAACACTGCATAGGTTTGTTTCTAGAATAACTTCTGAGTTCAATATCCGATTGTACTGAAATTTGTAGTACACATTGGGAGTAGGAGACTTACCATGTATGCTAAATGTCAAGTCTCTAGCTATAAAACTGCTCTTGTTATCAGCATTTTCGAGTTATGGGCGAAGGGGGCGTGGCATCGTGATGAAATTTTTAGGACACATTAATCCCAAGCTTCTAATCATGTGTGCCAAATCTCAAGTCACTAGCTTAAACATTGCTTATGTTAAGGGGATTTTTCTAATTTTAAAACAAACGGGGCATGGTATCGAAAATTGAAAATAAACTTGATCTGCGTATGGTATGCAGGAACCTACATTCCAAATTTGAAGTTTCTAGCTCTTATAGTTGCTGAGACGTTCATACAGACGGACGGACGGACGGACGGACGGACAGACAGGTGTCAATCGACTCGGCTATTGATACTGATCAAGAATATATATACATTTTAGGGTCGGAGATGCCTCCTTCTGCCTGTTACATACATTCTCACAAATTATACCGTTTTATACCGGGTATAAAAATTAACAACTAATGTGATATGTGTTGATTTAATTAACTCAAACATTCATTCAGTTAGTAGAATATGCCAGAACTTGTCTATCTATTGCAGCGTATTCACTAGTCGCCTGCTCTTGTCTGTATATTTTTGAGGTGTTTTATTTTGATTTTTTCTCCATCACATTCGTTTTTTTTTTTTTTGTTGCCTGTTTTCTTTGTCTGTGACCCGTGTTGCTCTCTCGCTGCTTGGCTGCATCCATGCAACTCACTTTCGCACTTAGACCTCCCTACATACATATATATGCATCTACATATAAACATATAAACAGATATACATATATACATCTATAGATGTGCTTGCATTATTCAAGTCTACGTCTCTGGGACATGGACCTGGAAACGTGGGCGTCGTCTAGTTGGTGTCTGTCTTTGCTTTTGGCCTGGTTGGCGGCGACTCTTTGCCGCTTGCAGGTTTTCTACTTATGTGAAATTCTGTTCACAACTTGAATTCTATTTCCATGCTTCATGCAAGTCCCCAACTCCATGTCTCTGCAATTTTCTTTTAATACTGTTGTTTCTGTTCTATTTTTTTCGCTCTTTTTCTCTGATTTAATCCAGTAAAATGACTTGCTGTGTTTTTGTTTCGGTATTTGCATTTACGAAATTAAAGATAACTTTTTCAAATGGAATTTTATAATGTATCTGACAGGTTCTTTGAAGAGTTTTCGAGTTTAATAAATGTTTATTGTTTATTTAGTTTAAAATAAGAAGTCAGGCTTAAAGAATTACTTTTCCTTTTGTTATGGCAGATATATTATAAAAAACAGTCGGAAAGGCTACAGTCGAAGTCGACTATGAGAGACCCTTTACTTATTCTTCTAAATGGAAATATGAATGACACTAATAGTTCCCATAGTGTGTTGTAATGTCAATATGCTCTTCTTCTTCCTTTGGCCCGACACTGAGTAATATTGAGTTATGAATAACTTGCGAGATTATTATCCGATCGTGATGAAACTTTCAGGATACATTAGGACCCCCATTTTCGTCTTGTGTGCCAAAATTCAAGGCTCCAGTTTTAAAATTGACCATTATATGGGATTTTAAGTTTTTTTTGAAAAACTTCCGAGATTATTATCCGATCACGTTAAAATTTTTAGGATACGTTAGGACCCTGATACTCTAATTTTAATATTTTTCGTTTTATGGGATTTCAAAAATTTTGTTCTCGATTTACGGAGGCGGAAGAGGGCGTGTCAAAATTTTAAGATAAACTTGCTCTGCTTAGCCCATAGACGAACCACCATACCAAATTTGGTGACTCTAGCTCTTATAGTCTCTGAGATCTAGGTGCTCATATAGACAGACGGACAGACGGACATGGCTATATCGACTCGTCTGGTGATGCTGATCAAGAATATATATACTTTATGGGGTCTGCCGGACTTCCTTCGACCTGTTACGCACATTTTGACAAACATAATAGACCCGTTTTACTTTTTTAAAGTAAAGGGTCTAATAAAGTTTATATTCTTATAATGGCAGTATTTTTGAGCAGTCTTGTATGCTAAAGTTTATAGTAAATATTTGTGAATAATTTTAATAATTTGCAGCTAAAGTGGAATGAATATAAACTTGATAAGGGTCTTTAAGAACAGTTTTCAATGTTAAAATTGAAGTGATAGGTCTGTTTTCGAATCACTAAAATATATTTCTCGTCTTACAACATAACAACTGTAGTTTATAGTAAATTTCCAGGCAGTCTCTTTGAGTTAGAAATTCTAATAATTTCAGAGACTGCAGAATAAAGATAAGTTTGTTATTATTTAGCTGACAATTTCTTTGCATTTAATTACAATTTTTAATAGCGTTTAAAGCATAAGTGGTCAACATCTTTGCGTATAATTTAAATAGATTTCTCTAAATGCAGCATATTCAATGTTGTTTATAGATTTAGCTTTCCTTTCGATTTCGCAAATACTTTGCAAATACTTCTCTTTCCCCTTTTTCCAACTTAGTCGAAAAGCCAAAGACTCTGCCCAATGCCCATCTATATACTATAGAGTTAGCTTAGCTTCGATGTTGCATTCACTTCATGGCTTAACTTCATGCTGCAGCTTACAAGTTGCATGGAGCGCAAACACAACAAACAACACACACACACACACACACACACACACTACAGCATAACTAATGCCATGAAGGAGTGTTCCATGCAGCAGATAGACTCTTGCTCAGCTGCTACTACTGCTCCGACAACTGCTCCTGCTCCTGCTCCTGCTCCGACTACTGCTCCTGCTCCTGCCCTCCAGAGTGTCTTATGCACACCTTAATGGAGTCATAAATATTTATGAAAACTCGCCCCGTTCGCTGGCTGAAGTTGGCTGCTGCTTTAGCTGGTCGACAGTCAACAGTGAGGAGGTGCGAAAGGGATAGGAAAAAGGGACAGACAACGATATGTTTTTGCCACGCTGATTTTCCCAGAGTTTTCCACGTCTGCTGCTACAATTTTTGCCACTTATTTTTGCGCGAGCACGCTGGAAAATGCGTTTTCAGCGAGCACATGAGATAGTGCCAGGTTGGATATCATCCTTTATATAATACATAAAAATAATAGAGCCTTGGCACATAATAACAACATTGCCACGCACACAATTTAATGAGCAATGCAGAAATAATAAAAATAAAAGGAAAACGACAGCAGCAAACAAACAAAAAACAATTTCCACATTAACATAAAATTCAGTGCGAATAAATCAAAAATAATTTTCACAAATTGCCCGACAAACGGCATTCGTGCGAGACGACAAAAAGCCAAAAATATCCACGCGTAATCTGACTGATTTTTTAATTTATTCGAGCATAAATTTGCCAGGATATTAAAAGGAGAGTCCTGGACAGGGTCACGGAGGTCGCATTGCCATGACGACGTTGCTGCAGTTCATCCGCATCAGCAGCAGCATCAGCATCCATAACGAGTTGCATCATCAGAAATATTCAATGCATTTAAAGTCACATAATGCGACAAATATGAGCTGGCAATGGGAATGCAAAGGGGATGGAAGGGGGGATGGGAAAAGGGGGGGGGGCGTGTCCATGCACGTAACAGCTGGCCACGGAGTGGGATGCCATTCTGACTGCCATCCAGGCTGCCTGTCTGCCATTGTTCACATCGTTAAGTGGCGCTAACGTCATTGACGCCGGTAACGCATTTAATATTGACATGTGCATTACGTTCCACCATCGGAGAAGAACCCGCTCGCAAAGCCGTGACAGGGCATTCCACAGTTCTGTCGACGATGATGATGATGATGATGATGGAGTGGGAATTGTGGCAGCATGGATAATTGGTAATATATAGGAATATAAGTGTATGCTTATATATGCAGCGATAACAGCGAGCAGGGAACAATTCCTTCCTACTGACTTGGAAATAACTTTCTTTAGTGTCTGCAAGATTTCAAGTGAAAACTTTTCAATTTAAAACAAGTTTCTTATTTACAAGTATGCCAAATCTCAAGTCTCTAGCTTTAACACTGCTTATGTTATGGAGATTTTTCTAATTTTAAAACAAACGGGGCTTGATATCAAAAATTGAAAATAAACTTGATCTGCGTATGGTATTCAGGCATCTACATTCCAAATTTGAAGTCTCTAGCTCTTATAGTTGCAGAGATCCAGGCGTTTATACAGGCAGACGGACGGACAGACAGACGGTCGGACAGACAGACAGACGTACAGGTGTCAATCGACTCGGCTATTGATACTGATTCAGAATATATATACTTTATAGGATGAGATGCCTCCTTCTGCCTGTTACATACATTCACACAAACTCATTATACCCTGTGCCCTGGGTATAATAACAAATCTCTTTGAGATTGATGTGAAATTGATTTTCAACAAAATGTATATTGAGAAACAATTCGATTACAGGCTAGAGCAGTTCAAATAGATTGAAAACTGAAAGTTCCCATTGATGTTGATGTTATCCATCTATTAGATAACCAACTATAAGGGCATATAACTTTAAACTCTATGAATATTGAGAAACTGTAAAGTTGCTACCCTTTGCCGTCATTTCTCATCCAATTGCCATTGCCTGGGATGGAACTGGGACTGGGACTGGGACTGGGAAAGTCAACAACGGAAAAGCAACTGCGCCTACGTCAATGCAGCAGGTCATTAGTGTTGATGAGGCACACGGCCAGAACGGGGCCAGCAGAGTGGTCAGAAAGGGGTCACGGCAGATGAAGCAAAAGCAGCAGAGGAGGGAAAGAACAACGAACAACGAACAACGACAAGGGGAACGTGTCACGTGTTGGCAAACAACCACACGGAGGACAACGGTGAACACAGAAATGCAATGTCTTCGTGAATTCAGCACACGGCTAAAATGATACTGAACATTTGGTATGATGGGGCGTAGTGTTCGAGGTGGAAATGGGTGTGGAGCTGGCGGGAAATTGACAAAATTCATCAACTATGTCGCATCGCAAAGCTACTAATGGCATGCAGAGTTTAGCAGCTCGGCAATATTGGACTGCGTTGCGTATACGTGATTTGCGTAGTGCTAAAAAGCAACAAGAACAATGGGAACAACAACTTTGCTAACAATACATACTACATTTCAACTCATTTCGCTTGATTCTCAAGTCTCTATTTCGTTCTGTTCTCTTTTCAGACCTACTTCACATTCGATTCACGCGCCGAGCAACAAACCGAAGTCTATTTACGCTATGGCCAACATCCGGAACTATATCCAAATCGTCGTGGCGAAGTTGTGCAAGGGTGCGTATACTTAATAAACAAAAAGAGAAGCAGACAAGCTGAGTATAAAAAACAGAGCAGTAAAGACTGCCCGCTGTGACCCGAGCTTATCGATAATGTTTAGCGCCTTTGTCCAATTTTTATGGTCTTCAGTTGAGCAGCTGGGGGGGGGGGGCGTGGCTGACAACTGACAGTTACTACTTTGTAGCCAGCGATGCGTTAATTTAATTTTATTATGTTGCACGCAACTTGAGTGGTTTTTGAAGGACACGCACAAGAGGCGATGTCTTTGACAATTTTGGTGAACTGTCCCACGAGGAGGGAAGTGAAAGAAAGACGGGGGCAGAGATGGTAGAATTTCATAATCATATGCGAAAGGCAGGGGGGGGGGGCGGGGCACAAGAATGCTGGCAATGCGGTAACAGAAGGTCGCATAAAATTGAATTACAATTTGCCAGTCACAAGTCTACAAGTGGGCGGGGGCGTGGGCGGTGGGCGGTTCCGTACTGCGGCAACATAAACTCGCGGAAAATGTACAGAGAGAGAGACAGTCAGACAGACAGACAGACAGACAGAGAAAGACATTGAGAGACAGCAATTGCTGCCATGGGCCAAAAGCGAGCATTCAGTTATCCCAAAAAAACTTTGCAGACATTAAATTTCATTTGATTTTCTTTCGTTTTTTTTTCTGCTTCGTCGTCTAACTTTTATCTTAATAAAATAAGTTGCAAGTTTTAAGCATTCGCTGTATGGATATTTTGGTATGCAGAAGAACAGGGAACGGGGGGGGGGGGTGAGGGTATCAGAATTTATACCATCTCAGCGAATATTTTATGCATACGTGAGTTCTGCTCTAAAAACGATAGCAAAACTTTTTAGATAGGCACTTTACTATTTTTATTTTGGATTGTAAACTTTTACGTAAATTATTAAAGCGAAACTTGCTTAACGAGAACTTAGTTAGTTGAAGTGATATTCTGCTGACTTTCAGCAATTCAATTGAGAATCGCATTCAAGACAGAGACAGAGACAGAGACAGAGAGTTGGGGGGAAGATTGAAGTACGAACCAAATTCCCAATCCAATGTCAAAATACAAACAAACAAAGCAACCGCCCACATGGCCAATATGATTTTTATGCTAATTTGCGGTCACGCGCATGGATATTCACTGTAGCAATCCAAGCTAACCCAACCGAACCCCAAACGCCAAACAAATTCAAGTTAACTACAGTTGAAATGCGCGACTAAGCGATACCCTTTGCCAAATTGAAGTTCCTTCAATATTTCTAGCTAAAAAGGGTATAATGAATTTGTGTGAATGTATGTAACAGGCAGAAGGAGGCATCTTCGATCCTATAAAGTATATGCATTCTGAATCAGTATCAATAGCCGAGTCGATTGACATCTGTCCGTCTTTCTGTCCGTCCGTCCGTCCGTCCGTCTGTTCGTCCGTCCGTCCGTCCGTCTGTTCGTCCGTCTGTTCGTCCGTCTGTTCGTCCGTCCGTCCGTTTGTCCGTCCGTCCGTCTGTCCGTCCGTTCGTCTGTCTGTCCGTCTGTCTGTCCGTCTGTCTGTCTGTCTGTCCGTCCGTCTGTATGATCGCGTGGATCTCAGCAACTATAAGAGCTAGAGACTTCAAATTTAGAATGTAGATTCCTGAATACCATACGCAGATCAAGTTTATTTTCAATTTTCGATATCGAGTCCCTTTGGCTTTAAAATTAGAAAAATCACCATAACATAAGCAATGTTAAAGCTAGAGAAAATTTCATCGCGATGCCACGCCCCCTTCGCCCATAACTCGTAAGAGCTGATAACAACAGCAGATTTATAGCTAGTTTACATTCAATATTATTGCCTTTACTTTCATATTACGCTGCTGCACAAAATCTACAGGGTAACAATATATAACGAAAGTCAACGTCAATGGCCAAATGAAAGGCAAATTTCCATGAGCACTGAATAAAAATAAAATACAGAAAAATAGAAGTGAAATTTAGAGCACAAATAAAATGGAAAATGGCAAATGGTAATCATATCTAGGCAGCCAGCTTTGAAGCGGTGAAGTGACAACCCTGGCAATGCGTTTGTTTGACTTGAACAAATTGAAAATTATACGCACGGCTATCCATACAATTTGACAGTTGTTTTTGTAATTCAAGAACAATTTTACAAGGTTTTTCCCAGACAAGGAAAAGTGCTCAAGAATTTCCAAATCAGTGAACACAATTTTCTGGTTTTGTTGTTGTTCGTTCTTCGTTGCCTGCCAGGCAATTCCAGCGATTAATTTGTTGGATTTGTGCCCAAAAGGGAAAACTAGCAAGACAGAGAGACAGAGAGAGGGGCGATTTTAGGCCAAAGATTGAGGACATTTATTGGAGGCTACTGGAAAAGGGGGAGAGAATGGGAGTGGGAGTGAAAGATTCTCAGAATAGAAAACTAATTGAATTTAATTACAATTTTTGCTATATATAAGTATATATATATTTATTTCTTTCTGTCTCTGTTTCAGTTCGTACTGCGAGCGGGAATATCGTGATTGTCGTCTACAGACCTGCTACGTTCAGTCCCCCGCATATCCTGGCCTTTATCCACGGGCCCTCAACTGCCGTTATAAGCTGCACACGCGACAACCGTACATCAAATTGTATCTACAGAACGAACAGTTTGCGGTCGATGGCCAAAGGTAAGCGGTGGGGGGGGGGTTTCAGCTCAGCTACGGATTGCCTGCCCCACAACTCTGCGGCATATGCAAATTCCAAAAATTGGCAAGAGAAATTAGCGCCAAGTTTAACACCCTGTAATTTGTCATTTTGGCACAACGATCACGATTGCAATTTCTCGACTGAAATTTGCAGCTATTTTTTTCTTATTTTTGTTCACATTCCTTTTGACATTTTTTTGGTATTTTTTTGGTATTTTTGTTGCATTGGCGAACAGTCAACATTACGTGTGTTACTCCGTGTCGGAGTTGTTGCCATTGTAATGCATTTGGCATGCTGACAATGACAATTTGACAGAGCGCTCTGGAAAAATTGGCACCAATTTCGTGGAAAACGCTGGCGACATGTCACAGACCCAAAGATCCCAGTTCGAAACCCAATCCCCAGCTCCAGCTCCATTTCCATTTCCATTGCAATCACAATCACCAGCAAACCATCAACATTACCGTGACAAGTCGAGTCTTCTGTCTGCCAGAAGTTGCATTGCCTGCCACTTGGCTAAAATTGGCTAATGGCTTATATTTTCTGGGGTAACATTCAATGTCGATTTGGTATTAATATTAATGTGCAAATGATGAAATTGTCGAGTTTTCTACCCAAGGTTTGCAATCATTAAAGTTGCCAGAGAATTTTCTCGGCTTTCACTTAACTGGGTTGACATTCCACGAAATTCTTATTAACCCCATTTACCCGTTCTTTAGAACTGTATACTAGTACCTTTGGAGTTGTACTCTAATCACTTCATGGATTTGCATTCCATGTCTGTGAAATCCCTTTGGAGTATTAGCAGCTCTGTCTTTGGGGACACTCGCAAAATGCCAGCTGTGTTTTGGGCTTAAATCAGAACTTAAATATTTTATGAATTGGCCCAAAAGGCTGCCGAGGGGTTACTCCATCCCAGCTGAATTTACCTGTGCTCAACACAATTTACATTTGCCATTCACTGACCTTTCACAAACGTTGCGGGCGGTCATTAAACATTTCGCTCGTTTCTGCTTTATCATTGCGTCGGTTAGAACTGAAGGGGGAAGTGGGCGGATAGGGGTAAAAGGGGACATCGTCTTGCTCTTAACACTTCGCTGAGGGAATGGGGGAAAGGGGGGCACACACTTTGCAAATGGCCTGAAAAAGTGTCTAAGTATCTTAAAGCTGTTTGATGTGCAAATGCCAAAGCCAGTCAGCATATTTCAGTTGAGTTTCTTACCACTCCTTCTCCTTTTCAGGAATCGCACGTGCACATCAACTGGCAACTGGCTCTGAAATTAGATAAGCAACATTCAATTTATTTTTATAGATTCAATTTGAATATTTACCTTTTGAACACTGAAAAGTCCGGGCAGATACGAGGCATGTCAGCACTGTCAGCTTTGACAGCGAAAAAGCGAAGAGTTGAAAGCGTTGCTGTTTGTTCGGAATGTGTGAGGGGATAAGTTCTTTCTGCCTCCCCCCTTTGGACTAGTTGAAAATCCGCTTTAAGTGCGTATTAATTTGCAAGTCTAAGTTTCTCCCAGTCGATGGGGATGAGGAATGGGTCAGTCAGGAGGTGTGCCTGAAAGGATTAGTCAAACAAACGCTACAAACGAGCTAATCGCAGAGTCTGATAGGAGAGTCGAGTTAATCGAATGTTTTTCAGCACAAAAAGGAAAAAGGGTTTCAATGCTCAAATGCCATTAATGATGTTTGTTTTAACCCCTCAACCCCCCCCCCCCACTCTTCTTTTAGATGTTGAATGGATAGCATACTTAAAATTCCGTCTATTCAGTCAACTCACTTGGCAAACTAATCGTAAAGTTAAATGAAAAGTTTGTATCCAAGGGTGTATTAATTAGAGATTACAAAACAGTCAAGATTTCTTGTGCAATTTGGGTTGGATTATTCATATAAGTTAGAGGGCTTATTATTTTAATATTGTGTGTAGATTAGATTAGAGTTGATTCTGCTGGGTTGACACTTTCTAATTACAAACAAAACACGCATTTTTTAATTTGTTACAGCCTTTTAAAACCTTAGTCTATAGCAGATATATGATTTTAAAGCTATTAGGATAAATAACAAGCATAGAAAACTTTACCTGTAATGAATAGAAGTACATTAAAAATGGGCATATAAGGGTATAATCAATTTGTGAGAATGCATGTAACAGGCAGATGGAGGCATCTCCGACCCTATAAAGTATATATATTCTTGATCAGTATCAATAGCCGAGTCGATTGACACCTGTCCGTCTGTCCGTCCGTCCGTCCGCCCGTCTGTCCGTCCATCTGTCCGTCCGTCCGTCCGCCCGTCTGTCCGTCCGTCCGCCCGACTGCCCGTCCGTCCGTCCGCCCGTCTGTCCGTCCGCCCGTCCGTCCGTCCGTCCGTCCGCCCGTCTGTCCGTCCGCCCGTCTGTCCGTCCGCCCGTCTGTCCGTCCGTCGGTCCGTATGTCAGTCTGTCCGCCCGTCTGTCCGTCTGTATGAACGCGTCGATCTCAGCAACTCTAAGAGCTAGAGACTTCAAATTTGGAATGTAGGTTCCTGAATACCCTACGCAGATCAGGTTTATATTTAATTTTCTATATCATGCCCCGTTTGTCTTAAAGTTAGAAAAATCACCATAACATAAGCAATGTTAAAGCTAGACACTTGAGATTTGGCACACATGATAAGAAACTTGGGCTTAATGTACCCAGAAAATTTCATCGCTGATAACAATAGCAGTTTTATAGCTAGTTTTCTCAAAATACTTTTGTTTTAATACCTGCACAGGGTATCCTACTGTCGCGCCCGCTCGACTGATCGTCTTGTTTAGAGAGTTCTTATAACTGTCCGATTCGATTAGTTCTGCAACTATTTACACACAATCAACATAATCCATCTAAGCATTACACGCAAATCTCCCTCAAATCCAGTTCATAAAACACAGAGTCTCAGTTTTGATAGCCCGTTTCATTATCAGAGCCCAACCCGGAGAAGCTGTCAGACAGTCTCAAAATGTAGCTGGAGGTGCGGCAACTTTATACGTTCTCCTATAAATCAGTTCAGTTTATTGCTGGAGTCTAAGCTCTTTTGGCTGCCAGTTTTCCAAAAACATTTTTCTAATTTCTGCGTACCAAACACACAGCAAATATTTTGCCAACACAGCAGTTTTTCCGACAGCAACAGCAACAACAGCAACAACAACAACAACAAATGAAAGAAATGAAGCCCAGCACAAAACTTGCAAACACACGCAAACACACAACAAAGTTTGGGGAAACTTTTTTTGTTAGGCGAAATAAATGCAAAAGTCATCGAGAAAAAAGTTTTTTAATATGCCGAAATTATTACCAGTCAGTTATTTTTGATATGTCTGTTGGCCAAAAAGTTTTGCCAGCCACCAAGTTGGCTAAAATAGAAGCGGCAGAGAGAAGAACGTGAAAGAAAGTCAAAATAATCAACTTTCGGCTTTACGCATTTATTATCAATAAGTTAGATTTGGTCTCCTTCCCCTCCCCCCGCGATAGACCTGAGTGGGAAACTTGCTGACAAAGTGATTAAATTGACTGAAACGAATCGAAACGAGTCGATAGCAAAGCGAAGCGTACAACTGACTGGCTAATAGATACTATTACAGATACAGATACAGATACGTAGATACAGATACCAAATATATGTGCATTCAAAGTTTGCACAAAAAAGTTAGACTCGAACTTTTACGGGCTCCTGTCAAAGGCTCAATAAAATGTCAATTAAATCGACATTTTTGTTGCACTTTCAAATCGCACGGACAGTTTCCAGTTCTCGGCCCGTATTTGATTAAAGTCCAGAACGTAATTGCCAAAGTTAGCTTTCAATTAGAAAGTTCACACAAACAGAGTTCAAACACACACACAAACACACACACACAGACACACACACAATCAGGTGAATGGCAATTCGTTTGCCTTTTGAATTTGACTTGAAATTCTCCGCCTTCTAGCAAATTGTATTGCCAACAAATGTATGAAAAAGGTGCCTCATCAATGGCCAAGTCTGTACAAAGGTCACTTTGTCTGGGCCACGCTCAGGGTTATGTTCGAGCCAGACGCTTCAATGGCCAACAAAATAAGAAGAGAGAAAAAAATCTAGCACTCCCGGGCACTAGAAGTTAGAAAATGCTTCAAAACAGACGAGATGGATTTTTCCGCTCCTCTTTTTTTATTTTTACTACCAACGCTGTCAAAGTGCAAATGAATGTCATAGGCAGGGACGTAACCAAAGCAGTATTCAAGGGGGAGGGGTTAAAGCAAACACATCAATAGACTAAGTAAAAGTTGTGTATAAAAGTTGGTACCAGCTCAAAAGTATGCTATGTTTCTAATTGCATTCAATTCCATCCATCTATCCCCTTTGCTCGACGCTCCTGCTCTTTAACTCTTTCTTATATCTTTTCACTAAAAGCTGTCGGGACGAGCAATTATTCATTCAATTTCAGTGCGCTCTTTATTATATTTTTTTCATTTTTTTTTGTATTTGCACTTGAAATTCTGTTACGTGCGCTTTATAATTGTTGGGTTTTATTAAGTTGAGTGTCCCCATCCAAGGGATAAATTGAATTTTCCCCTTTGACGCGACCATAACTGAATCAATGGATCAACCCCACTTCATTTGGCTTTAAAGCGTGCAACGCTTTAAGCTGTAAAAACTCGTATTCATCAGCATATTTAATATTTGATTCATGGTCTCTCGTTATACTAGATGCGAAAACGTGATGACCTGCCCCATAAGGCCCATTGGATCCGGGAACGAGCACTGTCCCTACGATTGGTTAGCCGTTTACGATGGCCGCGACGAGCATTCACCATTGATAGGCAAATTCTGCGGCCTGGGAAAGTTCCCATTCAGCATTATTGGTAAGTACAAAGGCAACGCCGATGGCGACCGCCTGATAGACCCTTTACTAGACTAGCATGGACCACTTTGCCAATCTCTGTTATTCTTCCCACACACACACACACTTTGTCCATAGGCACATCACAATACATGTATGTGGAATTTGTTACATCACCGGCGGGTCCTCTGCTCAATACTGGCTTCCATTTCAACGTTGGCAACTGGCCAGGACATGTGGAGACGGCGGGTATCAAGCACGGCGTCTGCGATTGGTTGCTCAGCTCCGACTCGCTAAAGGACAGCAGTGCCAGCGAAGGGATCTTCCTCAGCATTGCCCACTGGTATCCGCCAAACACATCCTGCAGCTATCACATCAAAGGACATCCCGGCGAGATTGTTCGACTCTATTTTCCCAGGTTAGCCATTTCATATTTCATGCTCGTTTATAATACTCGTTGAATACAAATGAAATGGTTGAGGAACTCATACTTATTTATAGACCAGACGCAATTCGTTTGTGTCTCCTGGATATTGATCATTTATGCATTGAGAAAGGGGTTTAACAGCATGAGACTTGTCAAACTGAAGGACTATAAATAGGTTTATTCATTCCTTTTGTCTCGCCCAAGTAATTATAGATTTGCAAGGGGAAGATAAGTAATCAGAACTCTGACTGATTGACGAGATATCTTACAAAAGAGAGTTTCAGGAAGATACCGCAATCTCAAGCCAGGAATATACTTATATATAGACTTTAGCTCATAAATTTACTTTTAGGAGAGGAAATGCGAGATCTGTAGAGTCATATAGAGATGTAAATACGTTGAAAACATGCAAATACTAACATATTTCCAGCTTTATAACATTTAATCTATTATTAACTAGTCGGAAAGGCTACAGTCGAAGTCGACTATGAGAGACCCTTTACTTATTCTTCAAAATGGAAATAAGAGTGACACTAATAGTATAGCGCGTTGTAATGTCAATATGCTCTTCTTCTTCCTTTGGCCCTACACTGAGTAATATTAAGTTTTGAATAACTTCCGAGTTTATTATCCGATCGCGATGAAATTTTCAGGATACATTGGGACCCTGATGCTATGTGCTAAATTTCAAGAATCTAGCTTTAATATTCGTTTTATTTTCGTTTTATGGGTTTTCAAAAATGTTGTTTTCAATTTACGGAGGCGGAAGGGACGTGTCAAAGTTTTAACATAAACTTCATTTGCTTAGACCATAGACAAACCAACATACCAAATTTGGTGACTCTAGCTCTTATAGTCTCTGAGATCTAGGCGCTCATACAGACAGACGGACAGACGGGCATGGCTATATCGACTCGGCTGTTGATGCTGATCAAGAATATATATACTTTATGGGATCTGCCGGATCTTCCTTCGATGTGTTACGCACATTTTGACAAACTTAATAGACCCCTTTTTACTTTTTTAAAGTAAAAGGTCTAAAATGTATGTTGATTGCTTATTGTACACACAACAAACATAAAATAGAGTATAAGAAACTTATTTAAAACTGCAACAAAGTCGTGACTAGAGATACCCTGTACTCTAAGTTCTTTGGTTAAACTAACAAGTGGAGTACATATGAAGATTATAACAGGTTACCAAAGGAAAGATATACTCAGACTTTAAGTATGCAGATATTTTTCAACTCATATTCAGCAAGTGCATTCAAGTTCTTTGTTCCTTTTGCTGGCTGAAAAGCATTTACAATTTTGAGCCGCCCCTCTGTCTGTCTGAACCCCGCTGAACCCCAACCCCCCCTGGTTGAGTCCCACACATAACCCGGCGTGCTCTGTTAAATTGTAAATATATCTCGACAAAAGAGGCGTAGTCCGAGGGTATTCAGTTCAAAATCCGTTGCCTTCGTTGGCATTTCACTTAAAGTGTAAAGTTTTGCGGCTATGGAGGATGCCTTCTAGCGGTTTTGCATTCCCCCGCCCCCCTCTTCGCACAATTCCCATCCCCCGATGCATTCCCAATTCGTATACCAGCTCCAACTTCAATCCATTTTGGCGCAGCGTTCTATGCTGTAAGCGTATTTTAATGAAATTTGCCGCAAAGATTTATGTGACATTTTAATTTAACGTGTCGAGTTGAAGTTGTTCTTTATATTTTTTATTTTGTTTGTCGTCCCTCAACCCTTACACTACTACTTCATCCACCCCTATTCCTTACGCTTTGTCGGCGTCGTCGGGGCGTTGTTTGTGTCTGAGTTCGGTCTCTGAACTTTTGTCCAAGTGTCGCACTGGTCGTGCATTTTCAGTTTTCAGTTTTCAGCTTTCAGTTTTCAGCTTTGCAATTTCCCTCCCTCACATTGCAGTGCGCCTATTTTATAGGGTAGGGAAATATTTTATTGTGCTGCGGTTTTTGCCAGCTTCATTTCGAAGGATCTAAAGGATCCCCCTAAGACTGTTGGCAAAGTTTTGAAGCTTTGACATTTTGGGGGCATTGATGGTTGCGTTGTTCAAATTGAATCCATTCGATGGTTGAACAAAAGAGTTTTGAAGTAAACAGGGCTTAAACTGAAACTGTTCTTGGAATATCTATGAAATGAGTTGAGTTGAAGACTTTATTGAAAAAGTTGTTAACAAGTTTAGTCCAATTATTGTAAACTAAGTATATTATGAGACTGGATTATCTGACGAAAGAGTGAGTGATGAACAACAGTGAGTGTATAAATATTGTGGTATTGTATGTTACAGGTATGTTACAGTATTCAATCAGATTAAAAGATCTGTCCCAGACATTATAACTATTCATTATCCCCATAAAAATATTCCACTTTTGTTATGCAACTTGTTTTTCCGACAATCTGTGACATTGGAGCATAAAGAATTGCTTCAACCTCGCCCAAAAGTTGTCAGAATAGAATGGAAACCTTCAACTAACCTAACAACAATTGCAACTACGAGTATTTCTGCACATTCGACCATGTTGCAAGCTTATAATTTATGCACAAAATGTTGCAAACATTGCCAAGTTTTTGGCTAAAAACTGCAAAAGAAAACTATGTGCATGGCAAACATTGGACACAGAGATACACACAAACACAAACACCCTAACACGCACACACAGACACCCCAAAACACACACACACACACACACACACACACATGTGTAAAATATCAAACAAGTTTTTGCCAAAAGATAAATATTTATGTCCACCTACAAAAAGGAGGAAAACCGACCGAAACTAAACCCGAAACCCAGAAAACTCAACCAAATGTTGAAGTTGTGCGCACGTTTACACCGATTGCCATTAAGAGTTTAGAAGTGGGCAACATGATTGCGTGATTACAGTGCACAAAATGCAACACTGGCTGTGCGAAAGAGACAGACATATGTATGTATGCTGGTCGAAGACACCGTTAGCTAAAAGCACCAACTTGACGGAAAAATGCAATGGGAAACTGCGTGAGTTCTGCCTCAATTTTCGTACTTTCAGTTCAAGTTTTTGTCTTTGCCAGTTGCCAGTTGGCAGTTAAATTGTTGTTGTTACAGATTGTTGTTGTTGTTGTTGTTGTTGTTGTTGTTGGTGCCAACTTCACTCAAGTTGTTGCAACGCCCACGACAACAATTGCACAACCTCACAGTCCCCTTATCATCCATCTAGTATCTGTTTGCCTTATCCAACAGTCCTTGCTTCTCCACAAATCCCTCCTTCGCCCTCCCTCTACGCAGCATCCTTGAGAGCTTCACTTACATGTGTGAGACGCTCCTTGGCTGCCTCAACTGTTGCTACTGTTGCTACTGTTGCTACTCGTAGCTGCCACTGTTGCCCGCCTCGTGTCTGGGAGTCTAGACACTGTCGACATTGTTTCCAACAAACTTGCTCATTTAAGTAACATGTCATGCCTCAGCTTTTTTCTGCTATACTAAGTACGAGTATCTACAGCCCTTTTCGTATACTACTGTATATACTACCTTCTAGCCGAAATGATTGAATGTAAGTGAGCATGCTCCACTCGACTAGCAGATACCCAGCACTGAGTTGAGAGAATGCCATTAAAGTGATGGGGAATATGTTTAGAGAAAGACTGGAACGTCTTGAAACGGACAGTTTTTGTATACCATTAGATTTATATTTAATAATTAATATAATATATAATAATTATAGTTTCTTATTTAAATTTTATTATTTTTGATTTTTATTATATATATATGTATATTATTATATATTTAATATTTTATATTTTATATATTCTATATTTTATATATTCTATATTTTATATTGTATATTTAATATTATATATCTTATATTGAATATTAAATATTTTATATTTAATGATTCATATTTTATTTAATTTATATTTGATATATATTTTATATTTTCTATATTATATTTTATATATTATATTTTATACTTTATATTTTACATATTATATTTAATATTTTATTTATCATAGTTTATATTTTATGCTTTATGTTTTATGCTTTATAATTTATATTTTATATATTATATTTATATTTTTATTTTATATTTCAGTTGTTATATTTATATTTTTTATTTTTAAATTTTTATTCTATATTTTATATTTTATATTTAATACTTTATATTTTACATTTTATTTTTTATATATTATATTTTATACTTTATATTTTACATTTTATATATTATGTTTTATATTTAATACATTATATTTTTTGTTTTATATTTTATATCTAACATTTTATATTTTCTATATTCTATTTTATACTTTATTTTTTATATACTATATTTATATTATATATTATATTTATATTTCATATTTTGTATTCTCTATTTCATATTTTATTTATATACTTTAAATATCTGTTTATAATTAAATAAAAGTATTTTTGATACTTTTTATTTATTTATTTCAAGCGTTGGCTCAAATCTCAACACTTTAATATTAATATTCTTCGTTTTTGCTCGCATTGCATTTAATGTCATGGATTCCCAATGGAATCTACTACTATTTAGCACTTTTTGCACTTTTTGTAATAAATGTATGCAATAAATCTGTTTAGAGGACAACTGGAAGCTACAGCTATTTATCAGTTGACGCCCACACTTTAAGCAGGACTCAACACGACACCAATTGACTGCCATATGCACATAACTAAGCAGTTGCTCCCCAAACAGTTGACAACCGACCGGAGCAGGCAGGACTGGGTTGGGCAGCAGGGGCGGCGGGGTCATCCAACTACTGCTGCATTGCATATTTTAAGGCGAACTGAATAAACTCCCCACTGAGTCAGCATAGCCAGAACTAGGCTGCAAACGGATTATGAGGACATGCCGCAGGGCGTCAGGCTTACTTTGCGACGTTGCGACGTCGACGTCGCGTACGTGAATAACGGCATGGGCACGTCGACCAGTCAGTGGGAGTGAGAAAGGGAATGGGACGGAGTAAAAATAGTAACTCTGCTCTATTATGAATATAACTGAGGGAGAGCGGCATATAAAAAAAAAAAAAACCGAAAAGAAAAAGAAACGAAACGAAATGAAATGAAATGAAATTGTGCCGTGACGTTGCTGCTCTGCCGCCGTTGATGTTGTTGTCGTTGTTGTTGCTGTTGTTGTTGTTGTTGTTCCTGCTGCCTGGATAATGGTGATTTGGTTTTTTTCTCGCTTTTGACATTTGGCAACTTTGTGTGGGTTAATAAAATGTTGTATTATGTCATATTTTTGGACAGCGCAAATGTAATTGTATGAAATCTGCTTAGCAGGACGGATGGATGAATGAATGGGCGATGGTTACGTAAACTACGACAACTTTACGGTGCAGCATTGGATGCCTGCCAAAAAAGGAAGAAGAAGAACAAGAAATACGAGCATAATTGGAAAAGTTTTCGCGGTAGTTTCAAATGTTGCTAAAGCCAGACTCAGTGGAATATTTCCTGACACATTTAGGAGCAGTTTATTAAAATATAACTAGAATATAGTAGTACTATAATGCCTTGAACAGTTTTGCCAACGACTTTAACGAAGAGACTACCTAACGGGAAGATACCCAACTAATAAAATAATATGTATTACTTTAATTTATGTTAACTTATCCCTAAATATAATTTATTTAAATAAAGTTCTAAGATAATAAGTTTCCTTTCCTCTTTAGATTTCTCATTTATTGCCTGATTAATATTCATTGGACTTAACCACGCTTTAAATCAAATACAGTTCAAGCAATACACGCTAGGTGGCGCCAGCATGTCGTGTCCCTTTGGCACGCCATAGAAAATGTTAAGCAACATTTTAGATTAGATAAAGATCGTTGTACAGGCAATAGATTACATTTTAAACTACTAACAAATGTCATAATTTTAATAATAAATTATGCAAACGATAAAACTACACTTCTCAATTTGCTGTCACTTTCTCATTAAAGTCTCTGGATTCCAGCCAAAGAATAACTGCTATTTGATAGTAGGATTTATTTTGACTACGAGCCCCTCGACTTCATCAGTAAGTCGGGCACATTCTCCATCCAATAATTTGCGAGCTTCAACGTGCCTGCCAAAATACTTTATCAAAGCAATTTGCATTCATTTTTCAAGCTGCACGGCAACGAAATGCAACTCAAAAAAGCAACCGAAATCTAACGAGTCTACGTGTGGCAGTAAAAAGCGAGATTTTACCTGTTACCAGTTGGAATTTATATTAAATTGTGAAACGACGCAGCCCGCGAAGTTCAAGGGGTTGCTTGAAAGGGGGGTGAGAATGTGCAAAATGCTGCCCAAAAATATTGTGGTTTTCTTTTTTTTTGTGGTCTGGCATAAGGCCATAAAGGCCTTTGGGTTATTTTGAGTCTGACGTACATATACTACATATATTTTATATAGTTATTCTATCATAATCTCTTCTCATCTGTATCTCTATACATTCAATCTCTTCTCATCTGTATCTCTATACATGCAATCTCTTTATTTGCAGTTTTCGCATCAATCGCATCGAATCGCCGATACTGAAGTATGAGGGAGACTGCGGAGAATCGTTGACCATCTATGATTCAGATCACGCCGACCCGGCCCGCATCATTAAGACCTTCTGCGACACCTTCTCCCGGCCCATGGAGAAGGTGGACTTTGTGAGCACAAGCCCCTCGCTGTACGTGCAGTTCGACTCGAAGACGGGCAGCTATAGCGGCAGCTCACTGTACTACTGGGCACACTATGATTTCTTCAACAACACCCGATTCGGCGACCCCGTGCCCAACACGCTCTGCGACGAGGTCATGTACGCCTGGAAGCATCCCGGCGGACGTCTGCGCTCCCCCCTCAACTCGCTGATCTTCAAGCGAACGGGCGGCAGCGATGTGCGCTGTCAGTACAAGTTTGTGACGGACCGACGACTCTATGCCAGGGCCATTATCGAAGTGAACTCGGTGTCGTTCAAGGAACTGCCGTTCAACAGCAATGCCTGCACCCGCTGCCACGAGGAACGTGTGGACAAGCTGGTCATCTGGGAGGAACGCGACAAGTTCCAGAATAACTTGGCCTGTTTCTGCGACAACATTCCAAGGGCTGTGCGCGTCATTTCCTCGGCTGATCAGATGAATCTGGAGATGATTGTGCAGGGTCAGCATGCGATAACGTCGTACTTCAAGAACCCAAATCCCCTGTTCGAGGCAACCTACGAGTTTGCCCATGGTCCACTCTGCGGACCCATCACCCTGGGTCCCTCGCCGGATGGTGAGCTCGTCTTTCCCTATAAGAAGGCCCTGGCCATGGTGGCCGGTCCCATGGCTCCGCCGGAGCATCATTATCGGCGGGAGAAGTGCATCTGGGAGCTGAAGGTGGCTGCCCAGCGGGATCTTTGGCTGAATCTGGAGAAGGCGCGTTTCGCCGAGCGCAGCTGCGAGAGCGCCAAGATCGAGGTCTATCTGGCGGGGCGGCTGGAACCACGCTTTGTGGTCTGCCCGGACAACATATCGCTGGCCAGGGACTTGCCCATATTGACCACTGCAGAGCTGGGCGCCACTGGCGCCGATCAGGAGCCGCTGCCGGTGCTGATTCAATATACGGGAGACGGTCAGCCGGGCAAGAACATCTTTCGACTGGTCTGGACCGAGCTGTTCCACTTGCCCCGCAATCCCGACGGTAGTCTGGCCGCGTCCCTGTTGCAGGATGGCGGCTGCGACTTCCGCTGTCCCGGAGACACGCAGGTCTGCATTCCACGCCACCTGCTCTGCAACGGCATCGCCAACTGTCCCAATGTGACGCACTCCTCGACGCTGGCCCAACTAACGCGGCACATTGAGTGGAATCTGGAACAGCTCGGCCTCCTCCACCAGGTCGGCGAGTACAGCCAGCTCGTCCTGCACGACGAGTCCCCCGAGATCTGTCTGAAGCGTGATCTCAGCGAGATTCCCTACGGCCAGTTGTCCCTCATTGCACTCGGCCTCTGCGTCATGTTTGGCCTCCTCATTGCCATACTCAGGCGCATGTGCCGAGGGACGCCCAAGCAGCCGGGGCTGCAGCATCTGCAGGAGGATTACTAATGCCCCACTCTACACACTCCCAGACACTCCATGGTATCTCTGAATTTGACTCACTCCGTTTTAGGCTGGCCGAAAAGAGAAGCCCAAGTGCGTTTTGTCACACTGCCATTCCACACTCTCCTCGATTTTCCCTCGATACGCAAAAGAAACGAAACCAAACGTATTTGCACTTTGTAAGTAGTTTTACAATCTCAACTCGAGTTTTTCTCCCTCCCCCCCTGAACGCATGACATGACAGCTATTGAATATTGAATATTAATTAATATAATTATACGATATTAACTCGAACATATAAATGTTTAAAAAACAAAAGAACAAATGATTAACTGCCCTGAATAAATTAATTAAACGTAAAATTGTCACGTGATAATTGTTGAAAAAAAAAAAAAACAAAAATGAATGGAAAAAACAGCGAGAACAAAGCGTAAAGAAACTAGACATTAATTAAGGTAGACAGGTAAAATGAAAACAAAAAGAAATGTCATATTAAATAATAATAAAAATAACTTGTTGGTGGTTTTATTAGTTATTATGTATATCAATAAAAAAAATACAAAATATAATAATATTATTATTGGCAAATTGTCAAGATTATAATAAACCAAGCATAAACATACTCGTAGGAGATGATGGCATAATTGAGATATATACATATGTATATAATGTACGATATACAATACATATACATATACATATATATATTTTTTTTGCACATAGATTTACCTAGACCATAAAAAACTGAGATTCCATATTATAATTGGAAATTTAAATTGCCCAACACAACAAAAACAAATGGCTGACAATTGTTGCTGACGAAAACCCTTAAAAAACAACCCCATAATACCAGAGACAAATTGTAAAGTTCAGCCGTAATGATTATAGTAACTAAGTCGTATTACCTAGATCTAAGATACAATATATCTATAACGAGTTGAGATGACATTGGAGCGGAGCAGGAAATGAATTTGGTTAAAGAAAAAACGATATATAAAATGTTATTTCATTGTTGCAACTATTTTTTATCTTCAAAGATATTTATTTAGAGCGAAACTTGCTTATGTTCTGTATATCAGTGATCATTATATATTTACTTGATACTTCAATAGATGATCTGTTATTTACAAAGTTGTATTAACCTAAATAGCGAAAGAAAAACTGACATAGATAAAGCTATATTCGATCTATAAGATATATGTGGATACTTGCCTCAAATAGCAAACAAAAAGAACACAAATCAAATAATGAAAACTCCCTTTTAATTGTTTATAAATCTAATAATTTATAATTTATTAATTTATAAATATTATTTATACTTAAAAATCGACACTCTTAATTGATAGATCATTCCAAATTGATTTCTTTTAATGCGTGTAAAATCAGCATAACTTCAAAAAGTAAAGTTTTGTGCTTTTAGCTAAAACTCCGCTCCAATGCCACAGAGAATTACACAGAGAGAATTAACCCACAACAATAATGAAAAGAAAATGGAAAAAGGAAAATATATAGAAATTAGATCACATATTTTAGATGTACGTCAAATGTAAAATGTAAGAATTGAAAGGAAAACACACACAATAAATCAGAAAAGACAAAAACATAAATAAATGCAATGGGAAAAAAGACAATACTGTTAGTTTGAAATGTGTTGGATTATTGGATTATGCATTTTTGAAGCGAGTTGGCAGCACCGCAACCACGCTACAATTGCGACCCTGTGCGACAACTGTCAACAACGAGAAAATGGGGAAAACAAGGAGAAAGAGAGAGAAACAAGCTCAAAAGAAAGCAAATGCGAGCAAACGCGAAGAAAACGAAACCCACAGCGATTTATATGTCAGCTGACCAAAGGGAAAGGGCCCTGTCAAACATCTACGATTTCCAATCCGATCCAAACCGACTCGACCTATTCAGAAAATAGACGCAGATAGCGGTGCGCGTGTAAAAAGCAAATTCGTTAACGAAAATCAAATACGCGATTAAGCATCAAACATCAAACATCCAAATAAAACTTGAATTCTGAATTGAAAGTTCTCTTTCTCTTCTTCGTCTGATCGAAGTTCTTTGACTCCCTGAGTCCTCACATCCTTGGCCATGGAACGGATCTCTGTGCCGCGTGGTAAACGTCCCAGGGTTCAAGTCTCCGTCGATGACAAGGAGCGCGCTATTGCTCGCATCCGGAAGGGGGAAACTAAGGCTGGGATCTCAAGGGAACTGGGTGTGCCGGAGTCCACGGTGCGGGGTTGGGTGAAGAGGGCTGATCAGCGGCTGGCACGTGAGACTGGTGAGGGTAAGTCATTATGGTTGCATCCCGTATTCATCCACTACTAGCTGCTAATCTTCAACGCAATAGAATCTCCTCCTTCGCTTGCAATGCAAGCATTAAAGTTACCCGTCAAACGGGACCACAATGGACAACAGATGCTGCCACCAATGCCACCGATGCTACCGATTCCTTCGATTCCCACAGCTCCCATCGTTCTTCCCATTCCCACACAACTCTTTCAGGCGGCGGCTGACAGTCAACTGCAGCTAAATGGTTGGCTCCACATCTTCAATGCCGGCATCCTTAACTTCACACTGATTGCCACTGCCGCATATTGGCGGGCACGCATGCGTGGCACAACGGATCGCCAGACGCTGTGGCAAATCATCTGTGAATATGTCGACGAGGCGGGACGCAATGTGGCTGCCAATGGGGGTCAGTATGTGGCGACCGGGGGGCAAACGGCGCAGACGGGAATCAACCGACAACTTAACTCTCCTGCTCTGATGCGAAACAACGGATTTGTGGCGCCACGGCTGCATATCACAGCCGAGGATGATGAGGAAGCCGGAACGTAGCCAGCGCCATGGACAACAATCGATTCATTTATGTACTATATGCCAATAAAGAGCCCGTCAATGGGATTATGTTGTTTAAGGCAAATAATTGCATTTTAATTAGCAGCGAAATAAGTGCGATAATTGGCTCCGGGTCTGGTTTACTGTCCGGAATGCTCCGAGGCCCAAACCGGACAGCGAAACCGAATCCGAATTCGAGTCTGATGCGGCTGACTTTATTAACCATATTATTATTTCATTTCATTGCATGTCATGCAAATTTCCAATTGAAATTGTTATTGTGCTTATTCCAATCGTTGTTGTTGTTGTAGTTGTTGTTGCCATGTTTTACCTCGTCCCTTGGCCAGAGTCACGTAATTAAGCGGTTTTATTTGCGGCTTTGCCACACATTAATTGCTCATGTTAAATGTGAAATTTATTTAGTGCAAAAGGCAATCGCAAAAAAATGTCTTTATAAATTAAACATTTTTAATTTCACATTTGAATTTTTAGCTGTCGCGACGTGTTTTGCATTTTTGTTATGATATTGCCGGATACGAGGATTAAAAACGAATCGTTTTTAGTTTTTGTCACAGATTTATTTGATGATTTTCAGAGAGAGAAAAAAAGAATTGAACTAAGGATTTAGTTCAACTCAATGGAATAATTACAGTATTTATTTAATTAATTAATTGTTAACTGACAGCACTCGGTAAGTAAGAATTAAGTTTTCAAACTATATTTTCGTATTTTGTGGTCAGTACAAAAGTTAGAGGTGTAGTTATAAATCCATTTGAGTTGCGACTAAGGAAAAAACTAGACCGTTAAATTGATTATATATTATTTACTAAATATGTGTCTTTTTTTCAATAATTTGTTTAATGTTCTAAACATATATACTTCAGTCTTAGAACATTAAATTATTAAATTATCTATAAACTTATTGAAAATATATATATATTCAAATAAAAGTTAAGTTTGACAAATTAATCAATCTGTTTAGAAGCTTCAAATTGAAATGTTAAATTTGTCTTTCCCTCAATTATCTTGTTGAATTATATTTAAATACATTTCTCAGGAAAAATGGTCAACAATTTGTCAAAGATCTTAGGCAAGTTCCACCAAATAGAAGATTATGACGAGTTGCATAAAATAAAACACCTAATTGAAGGCTAATCAGGGTCACGTTTTCATATTTACCTTTTTCTTGTGGCTTTCAGTTGTGGAGTCGTGCGGAGGAGAAGGACAGACAGACGGCTTTGTGGCTGCAACAACCACGATAACTACGGCAACTAAGCCACTGCCAGTTGGCCAAAATAGCACTCGCCAATTATCCGGCAGTTCATCGGAAAAAGGGCAAGTTGCTCAACAACACGAAACTTTTTCCATTTTCATTTTCATGTTGCGCGCAAGACCATAAAAAATATGGAAAAAGAGCGGCCCAAGAAAATGTGCGATGTACAGGGAAATACTTTTCTTGTTGAGCCAACGTTTGTTTTCTGTCCCACCACCCCCCCCCCTTTTGTTTTCTCCACGTTTCATTTTTTTGCGATTTTCTCAATCACTTTCGGGGCACGAATGGCGACGATGCCAAAGCCCAAGTTGTAGGCCTATCAAAGTTGATTATCGTGGAATATTTTGCTGCTCGAATTGGGCTAGAGATTTGCGTTGTGGCCTCTACCTGATTTAGGACGTAAGCTGCAGGGATTTGCGACCCAGATTTGTTGATCCTTTCCAGCATTTTCGGTCCATTATAACTTTGATTAACTTGTTGAAGTCCTTGGGCCTGCCCGAAGAAATGCAACTTTAATAGCAATGAAAACCATAAACGAATGTCGCACTCAAATTGTGAACTGAAACGGAAATGGAAATCATATGGAACTCAGCCCAAACACGCACACACAGAGCTGTTGTAGCTGCCATCAAGGTGCTCAGCTTTTATGGCTAGCATAGTGCATTCTCCTCATGCCGCTAAACGAAATAAACGCATTCGGTTTTTGAATTGGAATTGCGGTTGCAACGTTCTACCTTCAACCATCTTCTATGCCCCCATTCCCCTCCTTTTCCCCCTCTAAGCTAGGCAGCAGGGTGCTGGCCGACACAAGTCATAAATCAAACACGTTTAATTAAAGTTTTGCGCGTGGACTTCATTGGTCTGGGGTCAGGAACAGGAAGGAGGTTGGGTAGGACAATCATTGCAAACTTTGGCGCCATCCACTAAGTAAAAATGCAATTAGATGTGGCAGCCAGAAGTCAGGAAATGTAAAACGTCGAGCCCTCCAGGGTCGCACGGTGTTTGCTGGTCACGTTACACTCGATGTCTACGTGCATAATGTTGGCAATGCAGTTTCCAATTGAGAATGACTCGAAGATGGCAACTCTGTGAATGGTCAGGGGAACCTCCAAAAGTATGCTACTCTCTTGCCAATGGCAGAAGCCTTAAATACAGTTAGAATCACTGAGCAAAAGTTACTTGGCTCAGATCTTATTTATTCCCTAAGACTTTTATAGTGGAAAATGATTCGAGCATTATTTTTATGATTAATAATGGAATGTGAATGGTCAGAAATGGAGGAACCACAAAAAGTATGCAACACTTTTGTCAATTGCAGTTGCTTTAAATAAAGTTCGTATCACACAGCAAATGTTGCTTTGAGTTCCGTAGCATTCAGCTAAACGTTGACTTTGAAGTTGTTTAATGTCAAGTGAATTGAGATTATGAATATTAACTATCTGTATTCTTATACCCTGTACTTATTAAAGCAGTGCAAAAGGAATGATATAGGAGTAAAGTATAGGAATTAAACAAGGTTATATATATAGAAAAATAGACTTAAATATCTAAGTAACATATGTATTCAATGGAAAATATTCGAACTTGCAAGCGATGTGAGTTGAAGTCATTTGTCAAACACTCTACTACTCTATTACATAACATTAAAGCGCACATTCAAGGAATATACTTATATTTATATATATATATATATATATAAGTGCAACATTTTCTTGTTGGCCAACAACAACAATTTGGACAACAACAGTTCCATTTCCGGACATGCCCTAAAACGAATTGCCAGAAGACGCCAAAAACTATGCCACAACTTGTTAAAAACCACACAAATACACTTGCAGCAACTGTAAATTATTTGGGAAAATGTTTTAGCACCTTCAAACTGACTCAACCGCCGACAAGGGAATGGATACCCTTTCCACTCCATCCCCTCCTGCCCCTCATCATTCAACTCTGCTCACTCACTTTCCTCCCACAGCTCTGAGAGATTGCAAAGGAAATCACGCAATAAACTAGAGGCGAAAACAAAACTTTAACTACTTTTTCCGTTAGCCGCGAAAACTCAACTGGAAAAAGTTTTTGGAAACAATACAATTTATATTTATGCGACGACGACGACGAGGATGACGATGACCCAGAAAATAGCCCAGAAATTCGACCCTCCCCCCGAAATGCCAAAGAAAGTGCTGTCCAGCATTTTGTTGATTCGCATTCAGGACGAAAGGGCGTAACCACGACGAGAAGACTTCATTGAAGTGGCGAAAACCACTTGACCCACTTTTCTGTAGTGTTGATAACGCTTTGAGAAATGTCCAAAACTGGACGGGGGAGGGTCATCTAGAACTGCATAGACCCAGCTTACAGTGATTCCATATGAAAGCACTTTTTGGCCAGTTTATAATTTCTATTCAGTTAATGGAGCGCCAAATGATCGCCAAAGGGTTCAACCGAGGCACGGAAGGGAAGGGATTGGGCAGGATAAAATTAACTATTCCTATTGCTAATTAGTTTTGGGAAGAAATCTTATTTGCTCATGTTGTAGTCGAGCCTTGTCATAAGCGAAACTTTGCAATCAATACACACACAAGCCCGGCCAATAATATGCCCCAAGCGAGTCAACACACATCTGAAACGGGCCGAGTCGGATGAGACAAACTACTAAAGGCTGTACTCGACTAGCAGATACCTTAGGCCAAAAAGTACAGGCTAATTCTCGAAGCTGCATCGCAATATCTAAGAATCACCTTAAGTTGAAACATCTCACGCATTGCCGCCAGTTGCTTATACCTTTTAAACGTTTTTCCCTAAATGCAGGGTATAAATAGTATCAACAATGACTATGCGGCAACAATGTGTGTGTCTCCAAATGGCTGGCGGATGTTGATTGTCAGTCCACAGACGAACCGGAGAGGTGTGGAGGTGTGTGAAGGGAGTATAATGACCCAAAATCCTATCAATCCAAATGAAAATTCCCCAGTCGTGCGTATAATTGGAATTAATACAAAAACCAAAGGAGAAATATTGCTGTTGGGGAGTCAAGGAAAGTGATAGGGTTAGGCTACTGTGGCATATTAATAGAAGAACTGTTGCCAACTGGACAACTGGACAACTGGACGAGGGTCTAGATTGGATTCGAGCTGTGGCTTCTGTTTATCAAATTTGATTCAATTTGCCAGCAAACAAAAATAGACAAAGTTTCATGTCGTTTGTTCATTAGAGGGTTTTGTGGCTAAAAGCCTGAACGGATGAGCATTTCAAGGGGTTAAAGGCAGAATAAAGCTGGTTATAAGAGACTTAAATAAATGTGTGATGAGTGAGATAATACAGAAAACTACGTTGTATTTTATATAAATTCAAATAATTTATATCTTTAGAGTCTTAAATTTGCAATTTACTAAAGATCTCAATTTTCTTAGTTATTAAAAGCAACAACAATAACATTTTCTCTCCCTATTGGCTTTTTACAGTCTTACCGTTTTTCCCGCTCTGTAAACTTTCCAGCGATGGCAACGCATTTGATTAATAGCTTTTAATATTTAATAACTTTATGCAAAGCAGCGCCCAATTAGCCAAGAGCCACGTTAAGCGTTTGTCAGACAAGTAGCCAAATTTCCAATCTCATTGAACAACAGAAACCAGCAAGAAATATAGCCGAACACTAAATACCCTTGCAGATATTTTAAAGTCAAATTAAAAATTGATTAAAATCGTTTTTATTGATATTGTTATATATTAATAAGTAATAGAAAATAGATAGAAATAATACGTTAAAGTAGGGATCTTTGTAAATTCTAAAATGATAATTGTTGGTAGTAATTAACTTGATAAATTATAAATAAATTAGATATAAATATATCTGCAAATAAACAAATCTTCTTTGAAACAAACTTAGCCATGATATCTATAGTAGAACGATTCAGACCAGTCCTATTTATGAACTAAAGTAGATTGTTGATATAGGTAAAGATATACAGAATTAAACAATAATAAGATATTTATATGATGGGCTTTCTTCAATGCGTAACAACCCTAGGCAAATTTATAAAAACCCTTTAAAAGAGTATACCAAATAGATTTAAAGAAATACTATCTCAGAAACTTTTTCACGTGAATAAAAAAACTTTATTTTCGAATTCAGTTCACAGTCTTGCACGAGGGACAACTGTCAACGGGGCAAGGTCGAAATGGCTGTAAAGTGTAAACTAGTGTAATCAAATTCGTAGTCAAACATTTCCAGAATACGTAATGTGCTAGTAAACAACATGTAGAGGACCTTTTTAAATATTGATACCTCTAAAGTTAAAAAAAAAACAAGAAGATGGAAGATGATGGCAGCCTTCATTTACAGCGTGCGTCATAAGATTATAATCACTTTAAATATACGTTTACTTATACAGCAATCATTAAAATATGAATACTCTAGTACTCACTTTCATTGTGTCACATTAAAAGCTATCAAATTCGATTAGTTGAAGTGCTCGTCCTGCGAGAGCCGTTAACTCATCAGATTGCCATCGGGCCATATCGTACTTTTAGCTAATTAATTGTGACCCAATAACCGGAGAGATAAGTCCACAGTTTTTCATGTCTATCGTCGAGTTGTCGGTCAATTCATTCCATTGAGTATTCATATTAGCCAGGAACAGTAACGGAAAAATGTTGCATCGCAAGCTGAGAGTTCTATTGACCATAAGTTACTGTCACATGCTCATCTACGGACTGATGCCGACAACACTGCGGATCAACAGTCCCCGGCTGAGTATCTGCAAGGTATCCAAGGGATACATTATCTACAGCCTGTGTGTGACTGGAGTTCTTCTGCTGCAGCTGTTCTATATGTTTCCCAGTGGCAAATATAGCGGATACATGAGGAACAACACTGTACTACAGTGGAACTTCGTGGTGAGTGTCACTCTGCGGGTTGTCGCCTTTGTCAGTTGCTACGGCCACGTCTGGCTGCAACGTAAGCGTTTAATTCGACTTTATATGGACTTTCTGCTGCATTGGCGGAATCATTGGCCAATCCTACGTCGTGTTGCCGGAGCTGACGAACTGCAGCGATGGCAATTGCAGCTGGCGGGAACTTTCCTGCGTCAAATGTTGGTTAATTGTGCAGGCCTGATGTGCTCTATAGCGATCCAATATCAACTGCTCACGGGATCGAAACTAATGCCTATCCTAATGAGATCTTGTCAAATGCTGATGCTCGCAGTTATTCGCATCGGATTCTGCACATTCCTACTCCTTCTCAATCATCAGTTCGAGGCGGTGTTGCTTTCCCTCCAGGCTCTAAGTCGAAGGGTGGGAACTCGCTCTCTAGAGGATCTTCGACGCATTGCGACCATTCACTCGGAGTGGCTGCAGTTGGCCCGGCGAGTCTTCAGCATCTACGATCTGCCCATTGCCAGCGTCTTTGCCAATATGTTCGCTATTAATGTGAGTATACTGTACCATGCCGTGCAGTACGTCAATCAGACCATCAAGTCAGACACGTCTGGCTATATTATTGGCGACGGACTCATCATATTCAACATGTGGAACTCTGTCCTGGTCATGAATCTAATCGATCGGACGATTAACTCTTGCAATGATGCTGGCCATTTGTTGCGCCAGTTTAACGATCTGCGACATCTCAGCCCTGAATCACAGATGGAGGTAAGGTCTCGGAATTGAGAGAATTTCCTTAACTACCTTTTAATGTCTTTTATGTAGTCGAAACTGAAGAAACCCCTCCAAGGAAGTTTCTTAAGTTCCCTGTAGTTTCTCTTAACTTTCGAATCAAATTACGTGATTATTTCATTATATTCTCAAATTTTAAAGCAAATTCTTAACTCTTCAGTGTTTCAGTAAATACTGTAGAGTTAAACTATATAATTATCCATATACTATTATCTATTGTACCAGGAACTGATGAAAATTCATTAACTATTCTGAAAATTCTCTTATTTCTCGAAGCTAAAAGATAATTCCTTAACATTCATATTCATTCATCCTTGATGGAATGTAGTTTGGTATATTTATTTATTGACAAAGACTCATTAAAAATATTAAATATGTTTCTCCAATGCAACTTGTAATTGTATCACTTGTCTTGTTGGACGTCTGAGAGTCGGTACTCTCTTAAATCTTAGGTTTCATACGTTATTCTCTCTGCCTTTCATACGCTATATCCTTCTTACGTTTCTAACGTTATGTATATTTCGATCTACCACTGTTACTTAACAGAGGACACAATTAGTATCGATTAGTATCGATTACCACTGCGCGTTTTTCTCTGGCTTTGAATGCCTACATACATACATACATACATATCTTTTGCAGTTGGAACTTTTTATGAATCACATACGAAGCAATCGGCTTGTCTATCGAATCTGCGGCTGTGTCGGACTGAATAGATCCGCCTGCTTGGGCTATATAGCTTCAGTGTTGAACAACGTCATCATTCTTATGCAGTTCGATCTAAAACGCAAGCAAGAGAAGAGCGAGACACTCTTCAATTGGAATAATACGAATACTAATTAATTGACCAATTAAATCCATTTAATTTACAGACTTAATATAATTTAGTTACTAATAATAGGGGCAACTTTATTAATTTGTAATTTATAATATCAGATGTTGTTTCTTAAGAGCTGAGTTGTGTATTTAATAATATTTATTAAAACTCTTAAAATATTGGATTACTATAGCTGAACTATAAGATTTTGTGTATATAATAAGCTAAATTTTGAGATAGTTTAACTATTTAAGGAAAAACTGTTCTTTAATGAAGAAGTTATACCTTTATAGTGATAGATTTTTAAATTATTATGGTATTTATTGTATTATTTATTGTATTTTGTACACAAAATTAATGGTTTTTATTTTATTAGAAATAAAGGAATATATATTATATTGAAAATAGTTAAATTTAACGACAAATAAGCTTTCAGTCGGCTTAAAGAGCTTTACAAAAGCTTGCAAGCTTGCGAGAGCTTATGTTAGAGCTTTTGAAAGCTGCAAAAGTTAGCCTAAACTTAATAGTAATTCTTATATGCAATCTGCCAAAGGATGAGAACGCTGCTTGCTATGGAAGTGCTCATACAATATGCGGATCTTCTGTTCATATCAAACAGGCCGGCAATGTGTAGACGACGAACTCGATCCGGACGTCGCTGCAGTTTGCGGTTGAGGAAAAGAATAGCAAACTCCAGCTAAGAGGGAAAGTTCTTGAAAAGAAAGTCGCAATAATTAACTAATTTCGAAATATAGCTACCTGACGATAGAGTGCAATGCAGTGAGTATCTTCATGCCAATCGATATCCATCGAGCTGAGTGTAAACCAGACTTTCTGCAGGTGTTGATGCAGCTGCATCCACTGCAAATGATTCGCTTCAAAGATAGAGAAGTATGTCATGATATCCCAGTGAAAGAGTATGCACAGAATCAAATAACCAATTAGGATCCACAAAACAAACGGTCCACTTGAGTAGATGACCAAATTAAACATGATCGTGATATCTGTCAGATAGTTGGTGAACAGATTGAGAAGTATCTGCCACTTGCAAATGTGTTGCAGCTCAAGGATCAATCTGTCCAGGCGCCTGCAACGCTTCCAGAGTTGCTGCCAGCCAGCCAGGAGCTGTTGCTGGTAGACAACTCGGTGGCAGCCGTGTCGTTGGGGTAACCAGTGCATATCCTGCCACAGATCCCGCGCCTCCTGCGACATGCAATCCAGCACCCAGTTGCTAATGCCCATCATATACTGTATCCAGTAATCGGCACAGCCAACCATCATTTCCATGGTCAGAATAAACAGCGATAGAAATATGTATAGGCAGGAAACTTCCATCACTTCGTAGTCGAACTTGCCACACATGAGCAGACTGTCAGGACCAAAGAGTAGATACATCAATAGCAGAATGTGCGAGAGCATGAGCATCATTTTCCACAGACGTCGCCACCAATAGCTATAGCCAAACTTCACCAGATCCCAACGATATTGCTGCTGGAATGTCAAAACTCCGTTTCCCATGCGTTGCCAACGACGACGTTGAAGCCACGTCCTCGAAATGAGCAGGAGTATAAGACAGGACTTGGCCAAACAGACGACACTGTAGGCCACAGCCAGCATGTCCATTTGCCGGCAATGGAAATAACTCCACACCATCAGGCAATTGATCAAGGGCGTCAACAGCACGTAGACCAAATGCAACGATACCCAGTAGATCAACATGGGTCCGTTGTCCCTTTCGAAGCGTCCTCTTTCTGGAACATATCGAAGATTGCATAGGCCAATCAACCGACTCAGAGTGATGATAACCGATGTACGTTGCATTCAGCGACAGGCAGTGACTGTGCGGTGACTAAATCCGTGTCGACTGCAGAGACTTGCAACGTTTAGTTGTAAATTACGGGTACTCGAAATAAACACCAGACACCAGGGAATTCTCGCACGCCAATTGTGAAAGGAAAAGCGGTTAACAAGCTGTCCTAGAGAGAATGAAAAGTGCATGTGATCCATGACTAAAGTTGAGCAGAAGAAGGCGTTGCTAGCTTTATTATTTATTAACATATACTAATGATCAACAATCGAGCTATCTTAGCAATATCTATCAGCAGAAGTACTAGCAAAATAACAATTTTAAAGCTAGATATTTAAGACTTCGCGATAAGCTGGCGAAAAGCTAACGATAAGCTGACGATAGGCTGACGATAGGCTGGCGATAGAATGGCGATTAGACTGACGATAGGCTGGCTTGCGATAGGCTGCAATAGTATGACGAGAGGATGGCGATAGACTGACGATAGGCTAACGATAGGCTGACGATAGGCTGGCAATAGGCTGACGATAGGCTGGCGATAGACTGACGATAGGCTGGGGATAGGCTGACGAAAAGTGACGATAGGCTGCCGATAGAATGGCGATAAACTGGCAATAGAATGGCGATAGGCTGGCGATAGAATGTCGATTAGACTGACGATAGGCTGAAGATGGGCTAGCTAGCGATATGCTGGCGATAGACTGACAATAGGCTGCAATAGCATGACGATAGGCTGGCGTTAAACTGACGATAGACTGGCGATAGGCCGGCGGCAGAATGGTGATAGGCCGGCGATAGACTGGCGATAGACTGGCGATAAACTGGTGATGGGCTGGCTGGCGATAGGCTGACGATAAACTACCGATAAACTGGCGATAGTCTCACCGCAGACACAACATTTTATATAGCCTTTGGATATGAAAAAGTCGATTTAATATAATATTCTTTTATATTTAAACCTACTTATAAAACTTATAATAGATTTCAATAAAATATATACCACAAGTTTTTGCATTGATTTCAGCTTAAACTACAGATAATACTTAGGATGCTATGCAAGATCGAAAACGAGATTTATTCGATTTAGAATCGTTAAGCTATAGACTAAAGTAAGGCTTATAACAGTCGAAATACTCAATTGAATGGAATATGTTAGGGCATCTTCAAGACAATCCAGGGAACTCGGCCCTGATATCGATAGTAATAGTAGTCATAGGCCAGTTTACCCAATATGAGAAGGATGAGGCTGGCGAGCACGCAGTTCAGCAGATCGATGGGATGGATGAGCACGTCATCATTCTCATCATTGATGTTGCACATGTCCTCGCGAGTCAGCGATAGGACCTTGGCCAGACGCAGCTCGTCACCTTGCATATAGGTGCAGGTGACATTCCGGCCATCCAAAATAACGTCTACATACTTGGTCAGCAATTCCCGCAGTCGCATGCCAAACTTGCACGTACAATGATATGGATTCTGGCTTAGCATTAAGTTAACCGCCATATGATTGTCATTCAAAGCGTTGTCCACAGCATAAACGTGAAATTTCTGCAATAGATTTCCCGTCAAATTGAAGATGTGGAAGTTCTGCAGCCAGTGGGTGTCCTCCAGGACATCGATGTCCGTAATGCGATTGTTGTTCAGGAACACATCAACCACTCCCCGATAGTGCGGATTATCCCGCAGAGGATTAATGTCGCTGATCTGCAAAGCAATCATAGGGAATTTGAGTTCATCCGTCTTTATTTAATCTCACAGAGAAGTTAAGGCATACAGATTTGTTGGGATATGTAAATCATACAATATCGCCTTTAATTAAATATATATGTATTTGTCGGATCGACAGAGATATTGTTGCTCATTTTAAGTTAATGTTGAATTCTCATCGTGTTCCGACATATTTTAAGAGTTATTTACACTTACTAGATTATCCCTTACGTTCAGCATGGTTGTATTCTTTGGCAGATACGAAGGCAAGCTGTGAAACTGCAGACGGGGACAATTCACGGTATACAATGGACCGTGATACTTGGTGAAGTAGTGCATCAGGCAGGTGCAGTTCAAGAGATCCTTGTGCGATTGACAATCCCGTCTCAGCATCTGCAGGGTAACAGGTATCGTAAGGGATTCTTCAATCCACAGTTGGAGTACTTATACCTACCACCTTGTAGTTCATGACCACCAGCATTTGTAGCTCCCTGTATTTGCGATCGGCGCAGATGAGATTCTCCCGATCGGCAACTAGGCGTCCCTTGTCTGGCTGCAGCAACATCCACTTGAAGTTCCTCGTGCAGTTCCACGGATTGCCAGCCAGATAGAGCTGTTGGAATGTGCGTGACAAGATGAGGGGTCCGTCCAGCTGTACCAGCTGATTCCAGCGTAAATCCAAGATCTTCAAGGCATGAACCCGCTTGAATGCTCGCGATGAGATATACGAAAGATTCGTCCAGGATATGTTGATTGCCTGCGAGTCAATTGCATGGGAATTAAGTATAAATTCCAGACTAGGAATCTGACTGCCTACCTGCAGATGGAACATTTCGGGAAAATCAAAAGAAACCTCCGTGAAGTCGCCATACTCGATGCTCAGAGAACGCAGCTGAGGAAACTTTGCCAGCTCTCCGAGTTGATTGAACACTTCCTGGGACCAACCGCAGAGCAACATCTGCTGTGCCGGCATCAACTTGCCAGGCTTGGAGCTGTAGAGGAAAATTGACAGTGTGAAAAAGAGATCGCTTAATGATCATTCTCTACTACTCTTACGTCATCATCTCCAGATTGTTCATCCCACCGTGGCAACGAATCAATCCGTTCCGCGTCAACCGCGTACAATTGCCATCCTTCGTCCAGTTACCGCAACTCTGGCGAATTGTCCATGTGGGCCTGACATTGGATGTGGATATCGATGTGGCTGTGGCTGTGGCTGTCAATGTCAACGACTCCTCGCCAGCATTCAACTCGGCATGCGAGGCAGCGATAAACCTGTACAAAGAGGCGTATGATTAATTTAGCCAAAATTAGACTACTGTTGATCTACGCAATTAGAGCCACATTCTGTCGGGTTTTATTTGCGGCTAGATCTATTTCTGGCCTAGGTGATACTCATAATTTCTATACTGTACTCAGATACGGCCAAATGACAAGAGGTAAGCAAGTGAGATAGCACTTGCTAACGGTTATAGAGTTGTTCTGGCCTGGTTTTATGGCCGAGACGCAACTAACTAATTATTTATTCTCTTTTTATAGAGTTGTACATAAATACAACATACGATAAGCAATTGTCGTCAGAGAATTCGGTTTATTTGATTACGCTACTCTTTTTTGATGGCTACAAATAATTTCCGATTGCATGTAGAAATACATACAAATATCTAGAAGTCAAGACAGTAGCATTTGTCAAAGGTACTAAATGGGAATGCCAACAGAACGATGCTGAATTCTGATCGTCATATCACATGATGATGGCGATAATGATGCCAATTAGCACAATTTGTGACAGGTTTTCGGTTCGCAAAATGAAAATGAGAGAAACAAAGCCGAGACAATTAAATAACGATTTTAAAGCAAGTCATGCAGGTGGAAAATAATCTAATTTAAATTTAAATACTACAAGTAAATGAATTTAAGTTAAGAAAATAACAGAGACTTTACCAAATAAATTGAAGAATAATATTTATAATTATAAGAAACCATGTAATGCAATGTAATTCAATCCAATTTCCTTTTCACTCGGCTTGTAAATATTTATTAATATAATTTAAACACTTATGACTTCTGCGCAATACAATTTGCTGGACTTTGAAAGTTATTTAGTTCCAATTAGCAACTTTTCGTCGTATGTTTTCTGCCCAAGTGTTAAAATTAACAACATACAAAAGCAAAACAAAAAAGGAAAAAAGTAGCTAGAAATTAATATGCACGAAAATATTTATTTTAAAGTTAACAAAATTGCTAGCATTAAGTTGGCCAATTATATTTTTTTGTTGAGAGTCGAAATTGTGAAGAATAAATATTTACACACATGGCGTATGAGTGTTATTTCATGAGTTAACTGTGAGTACAGTTTCAATTGGCAGCACATTTAAACCAATATTTTAGTAGAAAATAAGCACAAATCTAACAACAATTTTAAATATATATTGTGAACAGAATTATAAAAGAAATATCTTTAATAAATATAAATAAATAAATCTTACAGATGATTTAATTGAAAAGTGTTTGCCATTGTCTGATTTTTCGATCGCAATTCCATTTATTCAATCAAATCAATCACTGAACTGGTAAACATTTTATACAGATTTTTGCCATGATACTTTATCTCTCAGTTTTCTGAATACTCTATTGTTTTTCCTATCAACAGTTGATAATAAAGTAATCAACTGGCATATAAGATCTGTTGATTTTCAACACATTTAATGTTTTTTCTCGCTTGTCTCTTCCCCCCATTTAAAGTTCGACCTTCGAAGCCAGTTTATCAATTCGGCAATAACAACAATTAGAAACACTTAGAAATTCGTCAGGCAATGGCTTTCAATTGCTTTTTAATTCAAGTGCCCAAGAACTTAAATGAGAAATGAAAGTTGGCTCAGTAGTTACAAATAATTGTCATTTGTTTTTAGTCTCTTGTTATGTGAATATTATAAACCCCAAGATATACATATATAAGTCAGTCAACGAGATAGCCTAGGAACACACATCAGATTTTATCTACAATTAAAACGTAAGTTTCACATGCGTCTACTTAATTATGATCAGATACGACAGTTTGGCCGGGTGATAAATAGTCAGCTTAATTACCAAACAAACTATATCTTTGCTAAGCCCATTACGTTGGAACAGATAAGGCCTAAATTGTTAATACCCTTTGTCTTTGAATACGTGAAGAGATTAGTCGAGAAAAATAGACAAACTTAAGCGGGCTTATATTTTTTTAATGATAATTTAATGATTCACTTAATGATTTCACTTTAACTCCAAGAATTAGCTTGTGGTTTAATGACATTTTCAGAAGAATAATTAAAATGTTAAGCAATATAACTGTCTTTTAATAAATTATGTCTGACTTCAAAGTAATTCCAATGAGATAATTATAAAAACAGAAAATTCAGTATTCATTTCTAAGATGTTAGATTTTAACAAATGCTTTTCTGTTAGCCAATAATTTACTCCCAACTCTAATATATTTGGTTTATTCTAGACTTCGCGGAATCAGTGATTGGTAAGTCAAATTAAATATATAGGCATTCGCGTACATAACTTGGCTCTTACGATAAGCCCATTTGGCGCTTGATATTGTTGGTATTGTTGATAAAAAGCTGAGCAGATTGATTTATTAAAAAATTACACATTGAGTTGACATTGACACAAATCGTTTAGGGTTTATTAACATTAATAGGAAAACCAAATGGAAACAGGGCTAGCGAAAGATGTGATCAAACGCGTTTCAAATTTGGCAATACATTGCGTATACGTCATGTGAACTTTCTTATTGATAAACATATCACAACAACAACAACAGAAATCGTTAACTATATTTTTCTTGATTAATATTTTGCGCACCTTCCGAAAATAGCAAACAGCAGCAGGCAGAAAGAACTGACAAATAAATTTCCATTAATAAATACACTTCGATTCTTCATTGCCAGTCGCGGCGGCAAAACATACACATGAGAAACAGCAGCAACAACAAACGCTGGCAACAACAATTACGGCGGCAACAACAATTACGACGGACTATTTATAGCCAAACAGTTCTTTGAAAACCCACGTAAATTTCAAATGTTTGTTAGATTTCAGGCATTACATTTGGCAATTGTTTTAATTTTTATAGTTGTAGTTATAGTTATAGTTGTTGCTTCTGTGCACCGGCAACTACTACACACACATACACTCGCGTTTGTTTTGCTTTTGCCTTGTGATACATATTTTTTGTATTATGATTATAAATATTGTTGTTTTTGTAGACGCGTTTTAATTATATGTATGTATATTTTATAGCTGCGCATCCGTATCTCTCGCTCGGCCTGTGCTACTTTTCTCGCGTTTGAAGTTCAAATGAGGCGCAAATGCGAAACGCTGTCATGTTTTTGGCGGCAACGGAAGATCTCCAAAGCCAAATCAGCTGACCAAGCGAAGAGAATGTTGTTGTTGCCCAGAGGGAACTCCGATGGGAACAGCTGTTGTTTGGGGGAGGGGGCGGGATTCACATAAACACTTTTTATGATCAACAACACTGAGTGTTCACACTGTGTGCGTTGTTAAGCCAGCTGGAAAATGTTAGACATTCGTCTGCCAACGACATTCGCATACAAATTGCTTTTAATTTTGAATTTAACAATAAAAACCGAACTTTACTTGGAACTTAATTGATCATACATGTGGAAATAGTTGTCTTTTATGCATGTACCTATGAGTTGACAATTTATAATTGAAAACAGAGTTCTATCAATTATCTTTTGTATTTGTACATCGAATTGATTTGGCTCTAAAGCCCCTTACATATTGTGATTAAGGAATATAGTTAACAAAAACCGTCGCCACACACATAGACATTTTATGTATGTTAGTTTGACCATAATTTAGCATACTGCTTACTTGTCTAATTAGTAATTTGTGTTTGGTTTCGAGTACTCATAAATATATATATACATATATCGTATATATGTAAATTTGCGTCTGTTGCAGTTCCAGATTCTTGAGCTTATTTGGACCATTGAAATGCATTTGAATATGTACATAAATATTGTTATGACTTATGAAAATTGTAAGCTCATCGCTTAGTGCACTATGACATTAATATTAATATTACAGAGCTGAAGGTACAAACTGTCTGCCTAGCTTTGGTATAACATTCCCAAGAGTTCATTTGTGCTGCCACGATTATAGATACTTCTAAGCGTCGTCCTCGTTTGTGGGCGTGCTCCTACCGTCGATATCCTTTGCCGGACTAGCATTGGATTGCACCTTCTCATTGGTCTCGGCCTGCTTTTGCTTTTCATAGGAGCGCACATCCTCCAGCGTCATGCCGTGCCACTCGTCAATCCAGGCAAAGGCCTGACGATGTCCCAGCAACAGAATATCCCGAATGCCGCGTTGAATGAAGTCCTCCACTTTCGTCTGCAGTCCCCAGACCTCAAAGCTGCCGTTGACTACTTTATAGGAACACATAATGGGTTTGTCTGTCTCACGCCATCCCTCGATGAGTGGACCGCGATCTGCAAGTCAAATAGTTAGATATATATGCGACTGCAGCTATTATTCAATTATTCCCACTCACTTGTCTTCAGGGACTTGAAGAACTTTGGATCCTCTTCGCGTTTGTAATGCTTTCCATTGAGCTCATCAAATGCAATATCTACATGATCCACTGAACGCGCCTTCAGATCCTCCTCGCTGAGATCCAGACACTGTGAAATAGAGGATAACTTAACTTTCCTTTTATTGACTTTAGATGTTTACGTCTTACGTTCTCAGTTGTGCCACTGTTGTTTTCATATTTCGTCTTGATTAGTACATTCAATTTGGGTATAAAAGAACACTGTAATGGTAAAAGGTTATACGATAACTCTCTAGATTGATAGAGAAAACAGTTGTGATAATTACCGTGTATTCTAGACGTGTGCACGTTGTTTGGATGACCATGAAAATAAAGGGAAATTCAAAATCAATACAATAATTTAAGTATCTATATTTAGACACAAATTTGAAATACGCAAATGCCAATAAAATATCAAAACTGACGATGCGTTTATGGCATTGCAATTGTTTCAATTTTGTGTTCAACTAAATCCCGAAGAGTCGTAACTTCACAGCCATATAAATTATGAAAATATTATTTATCCTGCTTTGTTTTTATGGTTATCATGACGAAGCAGATGGAAATTAAGTGTTAATACTATAACTATGCGATCAAAGAGTCAAGAGTGTGCAATAAAATGAAAGCAAAGCCATAATCATAACTTTATGATGGAGTGCATAATCAATTTGAATGCGACTCGCTTATCGCAAATGCTGCTAACAAATCAACCGGGAACTAAGTCCGTGTGAGCTGCGACATTTGTTAACATTTTACAGACTTCAAGTGCTCAGTGTAACAATCAATTAAATGCTGGGCAGGTAGTCTTATCAGAGCTAATAGCTGGAACTGTGACGGATATATACGATATCGAGTATGTGTGCTTATCAGTGGAACATGGATAAGCAGGGATTGTTGTCCACCATATGGCAAGTTATGTAGTTCCATAGCGACCTCACCTGTCAGTGTATACGGATAGTAGTTCCAGGACTTTTCAGTCACGTAAAAAACGCGTGGGCAAATTGCTTGTATCCAGTAGGGCAGGCGACTGTGAAACAGAGATTGCGCATTAGGGGACCATCTGTTGACACCTGACCCTGACGGGGAGCAATGTTGTTACCTGGACAGGTGAATGCGCTTCTCGGTGTACTGTCCTTTGCCGTGGACGGGATCTTCGCAGGGCTTGTTCTCCACCACCTCGACGCCCTCACCCTCATCGGACTGTTCCAGACTGTGGCGCGCAATCATATAAAGCTGTCCGATTTTGTACTGCAAAATGATGAATGAGATGGAGAATTGTAAAATTTTTTGGCTGCGGCACATGTGACAGCTGCTCACCTCCTCCACAGTGAGCGGCATGCAAACGCGATATTCCTTTATTAACACCATGCTGTTCACTGATAATTTGATAAATGAAAATGTATGATAAAAATTCAATTTCACGTTACGCAAAGAACGAAACACACGAGCGACTCGCAACTGAGGCAACAACAAAAACTAATGCGTTTGAAAAGCAATCGGTGTGTCTATCGATTGCCCTATCGATAGCTGTCTGTGAAATAATACTAAAATATACTAAATACTGTGTGAATAATTTGAAATAAATACTAATTGATAAGCACTACTGTGTTTTCAAAAATGTTAAGTAAATAAATTAACAGCTGTTTTGAACGGCTTGTTTTGAACTTATGCAGAAATACGTAAAGGGATTAGAGAAGAAAACAAAAACATATATATTATAATTACAAACATTGCAGATGATTATCCCTTAATCTTACTGCAAAGACAGCTGATTTAATTATATACAGCAAGAATGTTGTTATATCACTAAATATATTATCTTATTTTTAAATAATCTGCAAGTATTTTGGTATTTTCTAATCGTGTTGCTGAGAGCAGCGTACTACACTGCAACTATCGATAACGCTGAGCAAAAAACGGACAATATAAGGTTAACTACTTTACAGATTGTGGACACACTGTTTTATCACTTGGATTTTTGCTGAACGTAATTTGCAGCTCAGTTCGTAAATACATTAAATACGGTACATATTTAACAATAATTTTAGTTAGTAATTACAAATAGAAACAGCTGCAAGGTAGTGCATATCAAATAAGCACAACAATGTTTGCATAACTTGTCGCAAAGACACAGTGAAAATATCACCAACAATAAATTGAAAAATTGAAAAAGTGGCACACAGCTCATACATACATACATATTTGCATATATGTAAATAAAAGTGTACGTGTGTGTGTTTGTGTTTGTTGAGTATAGACATGTATTCACAATAGCAGAGTGACGTTAAAGCTTTAATATAACTTATTTATGCACATACATAATCATAATTAACGTCTGATTCACTTCACGTCTTCAGCTTACTGCGACGCAGAGCGTCAGAGCGTGAGACCGACCGACCGACCGACGTGCAATGTTTAGGATTCGCGTCAAAATGGCTCCGCAACGTAATCACAACAACAACAGCAGCAGCAGCAGCGGCGGCAACAACAACAACAATGCACGCATCAACAAGGAATGGACATGTTGTTTTGGCCTCCATGTTCACACCGCAACACTGATGATTGGCCTATGGCATCTGGTGAGCAAAGACCTTGATAAAATAAATACCAACAGTGAGTCAAATAATTATTTTGACAACATACCATAAATAAGCCTATAGAGTAGAGTTTAACTATTTGTAATAGTAATCCACTTTTGCCTGTCAATGCAATTACTTGACTCACTGTATGTATATATATACATATATATATATATATATCCCAACAATTGCAATTGTTGCTGCACACACACACGCATATACGACCCTGTTCAGTGTCAAGGAGGGGAAAAATCAATTGTCGCCCGGACTTTCAAACTGTTGCCCAGGCTGCAGTCGCTGTCAAAATTCATTGGCTCAGCTGTGTGACGTCAATGAATTTTTTGCTTCGCTTTGTCAACTAAACAAATTTGCCATAAAATTTACAATTTTATAATTTACAAATTACAATTTTGTCGCGTCAGCCTTTACACTACTATTTCAATTGATTGCGGTCGCTTTCACATATATATGGGCATACGACACACTACAATGGCTGTCAAACCACCTTGGAATTGATGCCATTTGGGAATTAAAACTTACTCAAGCGAATTGTTGTTGCAATTGTGTTTTTTTGTTTGTGGTATTTCCCCTACCTGATATCTATCATATATAATACTAAACGGTGTTTTAATCTCACGTTTCACAGCGGCAAGGTCTTTACAGTTGCAGCTGCAGTGACTTTGCAACTGTCTTGTGATGGGCGACAATAATTAATGCATCATAATTTGATATTCAACTTGTTGCTATACTTATGTCGCCCGCTGTTAATTTGTTAAAGGTCAAAAGTGACAAGGGAAAATGTGTTTCAATTAGTCAGCAATAGATTGTTTTTGTTTTAACCACAGCATTTCTTATCAATACATTTACTAATCTATAATTTAGCCGATTGATAACTGTTTGTCAGTCACTGTTGTTTGTTCAATTGTGAACTTAATCAGTCAATTTCTTCAGTTGTTCAGATGAACAACGAACTGTGAACGCTGAATAGTTCTTCTATTAAGTGGTTCATTCGTTTATTGCTGATATATTCAATTGTCGTGTAATTAAAACTAATTACATATAATATATAAATATTTATACAGAAAATAAATATTTATTTATATCCTGCTAATGTATAAAAAATAAATAAATTAAATTTAGTTGTGTATACAAAATGGAAATGATAAGAGATTTAAACTTAAACTGTTCAACTGAACAAAAAGTACGTTATAGCAGTTCATTAATAACTGAATAAGTTCACTGGTTCATTTTAATGACCCGTTCATTTGAACTTGTTCAGAACGAAACGACACAACTCTATCGATTGTTGAGTTCAAGTGTCCGATAGACAATCGCGATTAAAAAAACTAATTGCGATATCGATAACAGAAAATTGATGTAAAATTCAAATTTACGTGATTGTGATAGATGGAATTCTATCAGAAAAAAGGTATCTTGGTATTAAAACCTGGAATATTATTAAAGAACATAAATTAAGAAGGATAATATAATATAATAAAATAAAATAAAATAATAATAAAATAAAATAATATTAAAAAAATATAATAATTAAATAAAATAAAATAATATAATATAGTAATAAAATAAAATAACATAATAATGAAATAAAATAAATCTTAAATTATACTAAGAAAATTATTCAAGTACAAGAATTTGGAATAATCTAATATTATAATTATTTTTATTATATGATATAATTATCTAAGATAATCTATCTTAGATATCTATATATAATATTATGTAAGAAATTAATCCTAAATTACAATACAGTTAGAGTCAAAGCAGCAAAGACCTTCAGGCTATTTTTATTGGGAATAATCGATTTATTATTATTAATATAATTCATTATTATTTATTTAATATTAATAATTAATATAATAATTATTATTAATATTAGGAAAATAAGCTTTGATGTTTTTCTACACTTGGTTGAATTTGATTATTATTATTATTATTAAAGGCACACTTTTATTACATTGCTTGATATTCTTTCTATAGTTTGACTAAAAAAAAAACAATATAAATATTATTTTTATTTTTAAACAAGGTTGCACAGTATATTTTTAATTATTCTCTATTTTAATCTAGATAAATGATAAGAAAAAGTAATTGTATTGCATAATCAATGATAAGTAGTTAAAAAACAATTGTGTAAAATGTAACCAGGTATCGAAAGAAACCAAGTCATAACGAAAACTTTCTCCGTGTTTCTTCAAATCAACGAACAGAACTTTCTGCTTTCTCTACTGCATATTTTAATGTAAAATGTCTTGGAAAAGTGCTTTAAACTTGCTTATAAATGATAAATGCAAGCGCATACTTAGGTCTTTATTAATGCAATTTATTATTAATTATTATTTTAAACTATTTTCATTAAGCTTCTCGCGACAAATTCTTGTTATTTTTATTAAAAATCAAACAGATGTGACATAAAATAAAATGATAGCTGATAATCAAGAGATTATCACTGTTCTATTGATATCTAAACGATTGACAACTTTCACACAGATTCGTTTTTGTGAGTTCTATGTATATTTCATATTTCGTTCGTTGGCCACTTTTACACTAACAATGCCATCGGCTTAACAAGTGAATGCATCGACTCAGACTTCGATGACATGCAGCAAGAAAGTGAAGCGGCAGACGAAGAGGATTCCAGTTGGCTTGAATCAACCGACTCGCCAGTTTATCTGAGCGAAGAGTCCGATGCGGCGGCGGAAGCAGAGGCAGTGCATCAGTGGAAGGAGAAGACGAAGGCGACGTATTCACATCCCTATCAGCTGCCTGGCATACAGTACAACAGTTTGAGGGAAGTCTCGTTGCAATCTTTGGGCTACAAGGCACCCGAGGATTGGCCCGTTTTCGGGGAAATAAGGCAGAAGAAGAAGCCGCCGCTGTACGAGCTGCTGTTGCAGCTGATTCAGAGGGGACACAGGACAAACACTGTGATTACCATCGGGCAGATCACTCTGCACGTGCATCTCATCGTGCTGCAGTGTTTCTCGGCTCTATTCTGCGACTTGGACCACGACACGGCCGTGGAGTTGCCAGTGGAGTGGGTGACTCCGCGTGCCTTCCGGCTCATCTACGACTGGATGATGGCGGATGCGCCGCGTCTGTCGCGCCTTGGACTGTTGGAAGTTCTGCGTGCTGCACGTTTCCTCAAGGTGCCGCAACTGGAGCGGCAGTGTGAGCATTGCCTCGTCCACGGCTTCGCAGAGGATTCCGCGGTGTTGTTGTATCTGGAGGCAAGACTTCTGCGCATGGAGCGAGCGCATCGACACTTGCTGCAGAGTGTGGGACGCTTCTTCTTGACGCTGGTCGCCTCGCAGGAGTTTCTGCAGCTACCAGTGCACGCGTTGTGGCAGCTGCTGTCATCGGACGCCATTGGCGTTAACTCCGAGCTGGAGGTCTTCATGGCCGCCGTGCGCTGGCTGAACTTCCAGTGGCCCAAGCGACGCCTCATTGTCGGCCAGCTGGTGTCCTGCGTGCGCTTCGGACTCGTGCCTCCTTGGCTGCTCGTGCGACTCCATGATAGACAGTCGGGCTCCACGGAGCTGGGACGCATCACCTCGCAGCCGGAAGTGTTGCAGCAGCTGCACGATGGCATTGGCTACACCACGACGCGGCTCTGTTACGGCTCGGATCGCGATGCCTTCATGTTGCACCTGGAGCGCAGTGGCATGCAACCGCCGGTGCAGCGAAGTTGGATCTACGATCCCGCCTGCAAATATCACCATCGCCTGCACTGTCAGATCTCCGAGGAATTCGCTTTCGACGCCTTCACCAGCTATCTCAATTTGTTGCAAACGCTGCACAAGGATTACTGGCAATCCCTGCAGCCCGTGGATGCCTCCGAGTTGTGCTACTGTTGTCAGAGAACTGCTAAACATATGGACGAGCCGGTTCCCAGTTAGCGATTCGTGTTCTTATAAACTACAATTTATTACAATGCAAATATATATTTAGTATTATCAAAGAGAGAGAGAAAATTGGTTTTAACTTGATAACTTTTATAGTTATATCAGATCAGAATCAAGTCATGCTTATGATAAAGAAATATATATATTTAATCCTAGGCAACGGTACCCGCAGCTTCGATTGCGGTCAGTATGATGTAAAGTTTTTATTTTTTGTTAATGAATCATTTTTCCTATTTTAAAATAACTATATTCCTGTTGCTCTCTCGCGCCGCTTAGTTCTATAACTCTCCGGCTCATTGGCAAATCAAAAACCGATTTGTAAAAGCAGATAGCATACACACAGATAGATAAATGCGTGTATTTACTGTCTCACAGGGTATGATTATCAAAAAGCTCTTTAAACTTAACTACGAAATAACATTTGACTTATTACAAAATTAACATATGGATGTTTTTTATTTGCACTTACCTCAACTTTCTATAAACTATATTTTATTACTATGCAAATTGTATATTTAGTATTATCTAAATGCCAAGTACTATTATTTTGGCATAATTAGATCAGAATCAAAGCATCCATAAACTGTATATAATTGTTGATTATATTTATTGTGTTATATATTGAATATATGTATTATAAAACTCTTCTTATTTGCAGTTCCTCAACATTCTTGCTCTCAGCGTTCTCGCTGTCATTTGGCGCAATCCGGAAATGATGGATGAGCTGGAAAGTGGCAGTCATGACTTCACCGTTGATCTAAATGCACCTGCTCTGCCCACACCCCTGAGCAAGGTGGATCCTCCCTATGCCTATCGTGATCACTCCCTCAACTATCGTAAGCGTTACCGTAAGCAGTCGGCACAAAATTGCCATAAGAATCGATGTTTATCTAACAACTGTTAACCAACTGTTATTTGCCTTTGCAGAAAACTTTGACATGGGCGGTTTGGTCTGCACCTGCATGATAGCCATAACGCTAATGATGATCTATGGCACCATCAAGGGCAAACCTTCTCATTTGCTGCCCTTCTTCTGCCTGCAATTGTTCGACTTTGCCATTACCACGTGAGTTTGCGAACAGAGTCTCACTGAGTTCACTTAAATTAATGTCGAACAAATAATCTGATCTGTAGTTTAACGGCCGCTGGTTACCTGTGCTACCTGCAGGCCATTCATCGCATCATTGCCGATTCGCATCGACTGCCGTGGCGCGAGAAGCTGTTGGAGCTGCCGCCAGAGGAACTTGTGGTCGTTGTGCTCGTGGTCTTCGTGTGCATTGTGTTCCTGAAAGCCTACTGCATTGGCATCGTCTGGCGGTGCTACAAGTACTTGACTCTGCGGCAGCAACATCTGCGCAGTCTGTTGCCGTGTGTCATGTCGGACACGGTGATGCACGGCGGACTTGGTGGCGGCGGCTTTGGTGCCGAGGAGCGTGCGTATTCCACGCTGCTGCCTAATTACGACGAGGCCATTGCTCAGTACTTGAAACAGGCACCGCCCCCATCCTATCAGGTGGCCATGTCCAACTATCAGAATGAGGACGAGGGCGCCGTTGGAGGGGCACAGTCTGCTGATGCTGGCGGCAGTACTCCGCTGTTTGTGACACTCGATGCGGTCGCCGTCAACACGGACGACACCATGGACAATAACAACGACGCACCCAACAACAACAACACGGTGCATGTTAATGCAAACACGCCTCCGATGCGACGCAGCGAACAGGCAACTTCAACTGTCGCCACTGACTCTGACGATGATGACGGTGACGATGCTGATCTGGAGGTAATCGATGCTGGTGTAGATGTCATTGGGGGCATTTTACCACCACCGCCGCCGCCGTACAACGATGTTTCCGATGCTCAGGTGCAGATGCCGTCGCCGTCGTCGTCGTCGTTATCATCGTCATCGCGGCTGAATCGCCAGGTGAACATACCCGGCCAGGTGCCCGGACGCAACGAGAGCCAGGCCTAAGTTGTGATTTCGTTTAAGTTGTTTATCTCATTATAATTGTGTGAGTATCGTGAGCAATTGCTCACCCTACACGTCCCTCCCTCCCTTGCCCAACCATCCAGCTATCAATTGGATTCCCCATTTCCCACTTCCCACATAATCCTCTCCATTGGGCGCTGCAAATGGAAGATCAACATTAGCAGTTTCAATTATGACAGATTCGTCAAAAGTACACGCCCAAAACAAACAGATTTTTATGTATCAACTTATTACGCAATGAATGTAATTGATTATTAAACAAAGCAAAAGAAACCAAGAGAAAAAACCTACAAATTTAAACTTCTAGCAGTCGCATATTGTTGTTTAGCTTACAAAAAAAAAAGAAAAGACATACTTATAATCTAAATGAATATTCGCTGGATTTTGCTCTAAAAGTTGTATACGTACATATATGTGTATATTTCTTGGCCGCGTCTGTTGCAATCTGCAATGATTTGTTAAAGATTTGGCACTCGATTTTGTTAACCAATTTTGTGAATGTTTTCTTTTACTTTCGTTACCCCGTGAGTTTTACATAGCATATTAAGCACAAGTAGTTGTTACCAAAAATAATAGACAAAAAACGAAAGAGAATAAAGAGCCGAGCGGAAGTTGCGAGATAAAGAGTTAAGGGGAAATCTATCGATGCGAACGCATATAGCTAATAATAAGCTAATTCGTAAGACTTTAATTGTATTATTATTAAATTGTATATCATTATTTGTACCTAAGTTTATGTATCAATTACAAATATGTACCACGTTTCACATACATCCCAAGAAAAACCGATCGTATTTTATGTGTGTACAATATCTATATACATATATACGTATATACTGTATACTGTATTCTAAATATGCAAAGATATTCGAATAAATATTAGTTTCAAATAAATGACAGATTGTTTAATTATGAGGAGGAATTCCTGTAGATACTATGAGGTAACAACAATACCTTCTTGGCCCGTTGTACCATGATCTATCGTATGTTTAAACAGTTTGTGGCTCATCATATATAATTAAAAGATCTGCTGTCAACTTCATTCACAAACAAAACATTCGATTCGATTTGGAATTACTTTTAATTTACAAGAGCCGATAAGATAGTCAAGATATAGTTCTAATCAAATCTAAGTTAATAAAGCAAATACTTTTTAATGGCGTCAACAACTTTACGACTTATTTGCTTATGACGCAATTGCCAGTGCTGATTGTAGGGACAAGGGAACTTAAAAACAAGGATCGCAGTCCTCAGAGATATCCCAAATAATTCGATTATTATATCTTACGCTTATTTTATTTTTAGAAAATTGGATTTAATAACGACAATTCATGTGTAACTCTTTATAATTTGATTTAAATTTCCAGCTTTATCGGAAACTTCAGTATGTTATGGCTACATATTTTCGATTACTCTCGATTATTATAATTATTTACAGCATGTGATTTATGGTAATAGTTCTCCTACCATATGTAGGAAGTATGTTAACAACATTCAGTTGAAACTCGATTTACGAGTATTTATTTCATTGATAAGTCGAGTGGCGTGTGGCATGACTCTAGTATAAATCATATACTAAGCTTTATCAATGAAAAGGTAGAAAGTTCCAGAGCATTATTGATTGTAACTAGCAAAAAGCTTAACTCAACAATATCGCAGATATTTATGATAGTAATCCATTCAGAAATAGTTTTAGAGAGCCATTGATTGGAGACTTGATTGATCCATCGACCAATTTAAATTCTTAAGCTAATTGTTAGCAATTTTGTCAAAATTTTAAGAGATTTGACCAGGTATGAATAAAAAAATACTTCAACCTGTGTATAAGAGCAAAATACACTTAGTTTGTAGCTTGCTTTAAAGTATAATACTTTCTAAAATGAAGTTTATATACAGATAAATACAAAAACATTAAATAATTTGCTTAGCTTTAGATGTCTGTATTTTTGCAATCAATTTCCTCTAGCTTAAAATACAATACAACAGTTTGTTTTAATTTGCATCGACGATTTAAACATACTATTAAATATATCTATCCAAAACAATTACTAATAAATAATACTACTAATAAAACTACTGATGAGCATATGCAAATGTTTAAGAGCTAAGAACAAGTATACGAGATGTTAGCCTCTAAGTTATATTCATTCTATATGTAGAAAGTTTAGTTTTCAAATCAGTTTTACAATAATTACTAATCCACTGAGGATTCGAATGGAATTGGGAATTAATTGCACAAACAATTTAATTTTACTATGTTTACACATATTTACCCTGATTGTCAGATCAACTAAGAGTCAAAGTTTGACAAACTCAATCTTATCGTTTACTAAAAATAAGGCTATAAATTAACATTAACTCCTATCAGAATTTATATATGAAAAAAATGTGAACAATGATTGTAAATTCTTGACGTATTCTTTATTTTACTCTATACAATTGTTAAAGGGGTATAACAAGCCGTTGATATTAATGAAATAAGCAGCAGATATTCCGCTTTATTGACAACTTTCATTAAGATCGCATTATATGCAGAATAGTTATTAAAGAAACAATTCTATACAGAGTAAGGAATAGTAAAAGATGCTTGTATATATTTAAATCTAAATGCATATTGTATATAAGAACTGTTTACAGGGTATATCTTAGTTGGCCAATCTCAACGCATTGTTGCGGTAAATAAGTTCCCATTCAGTAGCGTAATTTTAGTACATGAATATTTTTAAAACAACTTATTTTACTGCATAATCATTGGTCTACCGACTAGTGTTAACTGGACTGGTGTTAACTGGATGCCATAAATTGATCAAATCGCTATCTTTATGAAGGACTTTGTTGATTTCGTACTCTAAGAGACTTCGTATCGGACCAACGAATCTCAAGCAAAACAATCCCCTGAGGGTATAAAAGCACTAGAAAAAGTTGTAGCTGGCATAGAGAGATCTACAATCATGGCAAACAAAGCAATCATCCTTCTGGCCGTACTTCTGTGCGCCCAGGCAGTCTTCGGAGTTGCCGTCGTCTCGAAGGCGTCGTGGGGAGGACGCGCTCCCAGGAACAAGGTGACGCTGGCCAACTACTTGAGCTATGCTGTGGTCCACCACACCGCTGGCAACTACTGCAGCACCAGGGCTGCCTGTGCCCAGGAACTGCGCAACATCCAGAGCTACCACATGGACAGCCTGGGCTGGCCCGATATTGGCTACAACTTCCTCATCGGAGGTGATGGCGCTGTCTACGAGGGTCGTGGCTGGAACGCTGTCGGTGCCCATGCCACCAACTGGAACTCCAAGTCTTTGGGCATCTCCTTCCTCGGCAACTACAACAACAACAGACCCACCGCTGCCATGATCAGCGCTGCCAAGGGTATCCTGGCCGATGCCGTTTCCCGTGGCCAAATCGTTTCCGGCTACATTCTGTACGGTCATCGCCAGGTTAGCGCCACCGAGTGCCCCGGCACCAACCTGTGGAACGAGATCCGCACCTGGTCCAACTGGAGGGCCTAAGCAACCACTGATTGTTTAATTTCAATTTAAAACTGCTGCTAAATAAATATTCTTGAAAATACAATACACGTTACATAGTTATGTTTAAAGCAATCATCGGGTGTTTTCTCGGGGAATGATCCCAACTGAATGGGTATTATAAAAAGGAATAAGTCAAGAGTGTGACCAATTCCTATGTTATAAGCTACTGTCTTCGAGGCATTTTTTCCAGAATTTAATTTATCTGTCAAATCAGACAATAAATCGATGTCTTGAATGGAGAAAAACTCAACTGCTCGTCCAAGGGTTCTTTACATTTAGCAAATTGCATATTCAAAATGATTGTATTATTATTCTTCTTGTGGAAAGGGGCATTTTGGGAAATTATTTAAAATGAAATCACTCCTGGGGAGTTCCCGATGCGAACTGATGGTTCCAAAAATAAAGAAAATCATGTTATTAAAAGGTAAAATCACCTCATACTTCTTATACTTATTAAGAAGGGGAATAAACAGAAATTCGATCTAATCTAATAATAATATTTTAAGTTTTCCTCCGTTTTCACTATTTATCGAGAGTCAGTTAGCAAATGATTCACCAGCAAATCCATTTATATTATTTATATGCCATTGTTGATGTTATTGAAAATTTGCTAATTTGAGCAATATGTCGACAAGTACATACCCTAGACCAGAGCTGGGAATAGTGATTAAAATTTAAGTTGATTAAATTATTGATCATAGTTGAATCTGCCAGCACTAAACAATTATTTCGTATAGTTACATTTTTCCACTGTCATTAATTTTAAGTGAAACTTGTTTCATTTATACATTTAATATTATTATAAGCACTTACAAATTAGTTTATTTGTTCCACTATATTTCCAAAATACTTGGTTCTCACTAAACTTTTAATAGTAGTTGTTTTTTTTTACTAAAACTAAAACCTTTTTAGGAATTTTTCTATAGGTTTAGTTTGTTAATTTCACTAAATTACGAACTAGCGATTTTATACTATCACTTTACTATTAAATGTGTCATTTATCAATACTAAATATTTAGTTGTGATTTTAATAATCATTTTATATTTATTTGTATTATGTTTCCTTTGGATATTTATACGGAATCAACTGGAAATCAAGTGGTAAGGTATTTCATAAATATAATTAAACTCCCGTATCTCTGTTTGCCTTTTTACAGAGTCGAAGAAATAATACAACTGATTTTTAGCCAGAAATCACACAGACACAAAGTGAAAATCTATTCGCAAGATCACACACAGAAATGTAATCTGTGATCTCAGGGAAGCCCCCTAGGAAAAATACCCGAAGAATGCCATTGAATATGCTATGCATAAGTATATTATATATTTTTAAGAATTTTATTTTGCAGCTTTTAAAGTTGAACTTTGTGAGCCCAGAGCTTAGGCCTTCCAGTGAGCCCAGGTGCGGATCTCGTTCCAGATGTTGGTGCCGGGGCACTCGGTAGAGCCGACCTGACGATGGCCGTACAGGGTATAGCCGGAGGCGATCTGACCGCGGGAAACGGCATCGGCGAGGAGACCCTTGGCAGCGTTGATCTGGGCAGCGGTGATCTTGTTGTTGTTGTAGTTACCCAGGAAGGAGATGCCCAGGGACTTGGAGTTCCAGTTGGTGGCATGAGCACCCACAACGTTCCAGCCGCGACCCTCGTAGACATTGCCATCACCACCGATGAGGAAGTTGTAGCCAATATCGGCCCAGCCCAGACTGTTCATGTGGTAGTTCTGGATGCTGCGCAACTCCGTCTCACAGGCAGCCCTGGTGCTGCAGTAGTTGCCGGCGGTGTGGTGAACCACAGCGTAGGCCAAACCGTTGCCCAGGGTGGACTTTCCGGTGGGGTTACGTGCTCCCCATTGGGCCTTAGAGATGATGGTAACACCGAAGACGGCCTGGGCGCAGAGCACAACGGCCAAAAGGATGATAGCTTTGTTTGCCATGATTTGCAATCGATTACTTGGACTTGTATGATGTCCGCCTGATGTGTTGACACTTATATAGACCTCTGGGATTGTCTTATCTCTGCCGAATGAGGCACGAGGCATACGACACTCGTTGCGTACAAATAATAAGTATATTTTATTGAGGGGGCTTTTGATCTGATAGGAAGACAATCTGAGGTTCTGATACTCGTACTCCTATCACACGCTGTGTCTTTCCCAGCATTGGTCAAATTAGTTTTTAATCAAAGCGAGTGGCATTTAATTAATTTGTTTGGAATTCCTCAAGAGTCTTAAGACTAAACAGGTGTAGTTCACACAACATTCTTCTTTATTTTTTTGCAGTGTAACGAGGGAACTTTGAGAAACATTGCAATTAGGTAAGTTCTTAAATGATAAAACTTCTTAAAACATTTGGAATGCATTACTTTGAAATTAAGTTAGTAGACAAAGGAATGTATTAAAATCAGATATAATATATAGCTAAATAATTGCCAAAATTATACTAACACTGTCTCTCAACTTTAGATTTAATATATTATATTATAAGCATATCTTATTTGTAAATAGATAGTTAAAGTGCCAATAAAACTCACTTCTTTAGGTATAGATATACATTTAAAGAAGCAATTTAGAATTGCTGGTTCAGTTTTCATCACGCTGATTGACAATTGAATCACAGCCATATATACATATCATTTTCATAAAATACACTGGAAAATGGGCAATTCAAGGTTGTTTTTCTAAATACAATTAAAAAATTAAGAGATATGCGGTTCATTGCACCTGAGATAATATATCATAAAGAAGTTTATCATTAAAGATTCTTTCAAACTCGCCAAACGGTTGAGAAATGCGTCATTAATATTTGATTTATAAACAAATGAAATGAAATGCAACGTTATCACTCGGAGTATTTAATTTACAATTTATATTTGAAGCCTAAGCCCTCCAGGTAGAGACCAGCTACGGATCTCGTTCCTGATGTGGATCCCGGGACACTCGGTGTCGCTGACCGGACCATGGCCGTAGAGGACGTAGCCGGAGCTGAGTTGGCCATGAGCAGGTTCTTGGCGACGGCGATCAAGGTGTCCCAGTTGAAGTTGCCCAGGTAGGAGATGCCAATACTGACTGAGTTCCAGCCACGACAAGGGCAACAGTTGCTGTGGACGCCACGAATTTCCATGCTCTTCAGCAATTGCGATTTTATATGCGAATACCTAATCTCCCCTCATTATCAGACTCTTCAGAATGGTCAAGTCATGTTATGGCCGACGCATTGGGAAGATGCTTTTCAATATTAACAACAATGATGATTTATGGTAATGGTTCTCGCTGGGGGAAGTACCTGTGTCAAGTCGATGTCATGATTTATATTAGCTACTAAAACTAGTTCACATTCATTCAAGTCCTGATTACGACTTCGATTAGTCGGCTGATTAGGAAACTTACTCTTGATTAAATCATTTACTTATCTGCCTTGTCTTCTCGAAGGTATTTTGTGACGTGGAATTTCTGAGTGCTTAGATCGATCAGTCAACAGATCGTCTATCCTTCGTCCTAACTAAGAAATAATTTCATTTTGATTCTTCTAACCTTAATAAATAGATTAGTCGACTATGTTTCATAATTCCAATGATATTTTAGAATAGAATATTTAGAATAACATACAAGAAATACAAGAAATTTCCCATTCGCTTACACAACCATTGTCAATATGAATGATACAATTTCCTCGAAGGAGGCCGTTTACCGTGAGGTGAGTTTCTATGTATGTATTAGAGAGTCTAGAGGATATCCCCTACCCAATTTCCTTATTAAAGATGAGCTGTTTTAGTGTAATGGAGGTGGACTTCAAGCATCGTTGTCCCCTATCAATGCAGATCAAACACTGCAATTACATAATGAACTTCTTCAACTATTTTGAGATCATGTATTGTAGCATAGATATTCAGAGCGAAACGAAAGAGAAATTTGTAATGTGCATATTCATTATCATTATGTTCATGCTTGCGATCATGATAGGACATTTGGTGGACAAATAGTAAGATATGTTTTCGAATAATAATCAACTGGTAATAATTCATCTATTCAGTATTGAACCTGCCGTGAAAATACTATCGATGAGAATGTACATGAGTGAATACTTGGCTGGGGTTACCCTATTGAGTATGGGAAATTCCCTGTCGGATCTGATCGTCAACTTGATGCCCATTCGAGACCATGCTCCCGTCTATACCATAAGTCTTAGCAATGGCTTGGCTGTGCTTCTATTGAGTGGTGGCACGGTCTGTTTCCTGCGACCCTTCAAAATAAATGGACACTGTGCCATAAGGGATCTTCTGTTCCTGCTGCTTTCCGGGGAGCTCGTAGGGTATATAGTCTTTAGCGACACGATAACGACGAGGGCAGAGTCGGCCGGTAAGTGTACTGATATATTTTCTATTCTATTCAGCCATTTTAACGGTGTTCTCCTAGTCCTTGTCTCTGTTTATATTGTTTATTTGATTGTCGTCTTTGTGGATCATCATTTATTGCATATAGCCATAAGAAGTAAGTATCTAGAATTTACCCGGCAATAACCTATCGATCTTACTCCTCAGCCATTTCTAGGCAGATTGAGGAGTTAAGGGATAAACCTGATTCTCCCCGTCGAAAGGCAAAAATCAGGAAGAAGTTGCTAAAGTTGCAGGAACTAGAGCAGGAAATTAAAGTGGTTATCGAAACCAGTTCGATTATTTATCGTTATGATTCCTCAAAGCTCGAGTTACATTGGCGCGATTACCATAAACAACTATCCAATAGAGATATTCGAAATATGCAGAAGTTTGATGAGAATATATATCGAAATATCCTATATAATCCTAACAATCCGAAGAATATGTTTCTGGTTGAGGAATTCCTGAGGGCTTTAATACCCATTAGTGTTGTTGACTGGAGATTCAGCGGCTGGTGTCGACGTACCTTTCTCATAGTACTCTCCCCGATTGCTCTGTTTTGTATCATCTTTATTCCCCTTGTGGACTATCGACAGGACAAGCATGGTTGGAGCAAGTTACTCAACTGCACACAGATTATCACGAATCCCATATTATGTGTTGTCCTGGTTGAAGGTTTGTCCATTAACTTAACTCCAATTATCTATTACAATAATCACAAGCTTATACATATTAATATTCCAATGTAGAAAACAGTTGTCATTTAAAGGCTATTAGCTAAGACCACAAGTCAGCTAATAACCTACACTTGTATAATTTTTGATTTATATACTGTATACTATAAATTTATACTGTGTTTATTACTACTTTTCCTTTTAAATTACTTTTTGTTTATTTATCTATGGATACAGCAATGCTTAGTAATACTTACACCAAAATGTATCCGGTGCTGACCTTCGGCTATGCAAAATGGACCTTATGCTTGACCGTTCCTTTGGCCGTAGCCGTATTCTTTCAGTCACGAACGGACAGACCTCCGCCATATCATATGGTAAGGCCTGAAACATATGTGACCTAAGAGATAGAGTTCCCTCTCATGTCGATGCTTCTTACAGCTGTTTATGTCACTTACAGTCTTCAGCTCGTTACTCTTTCTGACCATTTGCGCCACCGAACTGGAGGTACTCTTCTGCATCATTGGATTGGTATATCACATGACCGAGGATTTTGTGGCCAGCTGCATTCGATCCATGGCCGGAGCCCTGGGCGATGTCATCTTTAACACGCATCTGGCCATGCATGGCTATGAGAAGATGGCATTTGCTGCCAGCCTGTCCTCGCCCCTTTTCAGTGAGTTGTCAATCAGTTAATCAGTTAATTTATGATGGATTAACGATCTATTGTTCTCCTACAATTGTAGGCATCACAGTTTGCATGGGCATTTCCTGTTTTTTCAATACTCAAGTACAGGAATACCAGTCTGTGTATTGGCTTTGCGGTCAATATGGTGAAAATTCGTATATTTTCTTCACCTTGGCCATTATCACAGCTATGGCTTGGACACTGACACTTAATTTCTTTGCTCGACGATCGGTGGGTATATTTTCATATATTTTATTTATATTATTTATCTTGTACACCGGACTTGCTGAGTGCAATCTGATCCATGAATTCTCCAAGGATAAGCGCTTTAACCCAAATTAAAAACAACCTTTAAGCAAATAAATGTCACTGTAGTCTTTATAGTAATTCCATGAGAACTTGGCAGAATCGAAAAAAGATCTAATCTAGATCTAGATCTGACTGTAACTTACCTGATGCCTAATATTTCTCCTTGAAACGTAGGTGAAATTCATTTGTCAGCCAGAAAGTATGCAACGCTTTTTGATAAGGCAACAAGACTTCTGCAGCTGATACAGCGATAATCGAGTTGGAGTATACAGTAGTTTTGTCAATGAATGTAGAGAGCATAAGCAACACTTTTCTTAGCCCTGGCAGAAAAATAAGCCTTTTTCGAGTACTCTGGACTTGTCATTGATAAAATACTTAAGGTGTCTGCTGTCATAAATTAGCATTTTGTTATCATCATTGAACAGTTTTAGATGCTGATAAGGGTATGCGAAGATAACCAAATCACTCCCATAAGGTATAAAAGCACCAGAACAAGTTGTAGCTGGCATAGAGAGATCTACAATCATGGCAAACAAAGCAATCATCCTTCTGGCCGTACTTCTGTGCGCCCAGGCAGTCTTCGGAGTTGCCGTCGTCTCGAAGGCGTCGTGGGGAGGACGCGCTCCCAGGAACAAGGTGACGCTGGCCAACTACTTGAGCTATGCTGTGGTCCACCACACCGCTGGCAACTACTGCAGCACCAGGGCTGCCTGTGCCCAGGAACTGCGCAACATCCAGAGCTACCACATGGACAGCCTGGGCTGGCCCGATATTGGCTACAACTTCCTCATCGGAGGTGATGGCGCTGTCTACGAGGGTCGTGGCTGGAACGCTGTCGGTGCCCATGCCACCAACTGGAACTCCAAGTCTTTGGGCATCTCCTTCCTCGGCAACTACAACAACAACAGACCCACCGCTGCCATGATCAGCGCTGCCAAGGGAATCCTGGCCGATGCCGTTTCCCGTGGCCAAATCGTTTCCGGCTACATTCTGTACGGTCATCGCCAGGTGAGCGCCACCGAGTGCCCCGGCACCAACCTGTGGAACGAGATCCGCACCTGGTCCAACTGGAGGGCTTAAGCAACCACAGATTGTTTAATTTCAATTCAAAACTGCTGCTAAATAAATATTCTTGAAAATACAATACACGTTACATAGTTAAGTTCAAAGCAATCATTGGGTATTATTCTGGATTTATGGGACGAATGGGGTAGACAAAGAAGCTGACATTGTTAAGATTATACGTTGTTGAACTCCTATAGACGATCAGACAGATGGACAGACGAACATTCATGCTGATCCCTATTCAGAGTGTGTACTTCAAAGCATAGGAAATCCATCCTTCTGTCTGAGTTGCACGAATTCGTGTCAAGGCTCGAACCAAAATCTTGGGTTTAGAGGCTCTTTAATCCGATTTACGAACCATCGATCTTAACCTTCCTTAGAATGTTTATGGTTTCCAGAACAAAGGGTAAGAATTCTTATTGTACGTTGCATGACTTTAAAGTTGTGGTAGAAGTGTGAACATCATTCATGTAAAGGCAATGATTAAATCACTTAAGCTAATTGCAGACAACCACTTTTTCACCGTCGGCGAATTTTCACATGTCTGTTCACCTGATACCGACGTTTATTAACAAAAAAATGTCGGTGAAAAAGAGGTCGTCTGTACTAAGCTTTAAAAAGATATCTGTTTTTAAAAAGTATCTAGTATCCATTAGGGTTTAAATTCTATTATATAGTTCATAACTGTTCTTAGCTTATTTTTTAAGACAGATTATATAAATGATATATTCACATATGTAATTTAATTGATTAAAAAATATTTCCATACCCGACACACTTGACAAACTATGTCACTTGAAATGCATGGGCCTGATTGTTTAGTAGCTATAAAATTGATTTTTTTTTGGACGAAGAGTCGTGGCATCCAAAATGCAAAATAAACTCAATCTACCTGCAAATATAAGCAGTGCTTGGGGACCAAGTTGAAGAATCTAGCTGTTACCATATCTCAGATTCTTTCCTACAGCCAAACGGGCCAATGGACCGAAGAACATGGCTATATAAGCTCGTCTATTGTTTTTGATCCAGAATATATATACTTAATGGGGTCGGCCACTTTTCCCTTTGCCAGTTACATACCTTTACACTATCTCTCATAGGTCTGATGTTTTCCTTCAAACGTACCTGCATTTTGAACGTCAGCCAGAAAGTGTGCAACACTTTTTAAAGAGGCAACAAGCTTTCTGCTGGCGATACAGCGATAATCGAGTTGGAGTATAGTTTTGTCAATGAATTTTCTTAGACCTGGCTGCAAAATAAGCCTTTGTCGAGTACTCTGGACTCGCCATTGATAAAAAACTTAAGGTGTCATAAATTAGCATTTAGTTATCATCATTGAACAGTTTTAGATGCTGATAAGAATTTGCGAAGATAACCAAATCACTCCTACAAGGTATAAAAGCGCCAGACAAAGGTGTAGCTGGCATAGAGCGATCTACAATCATGGCAAACAAAGCAATCATCCTTTTGGCCGTACTTCTGTGCGCCCAGGCAGTCTTCGGAGTTGCCGTCGTCTCGAAGGCGTCGTGGGGAGGACGCGCTCCCAGGAACAAGGTGACGCTGGCCAACTACTTGAGCTATGCTGTGGTCCACCACACCGCTGGCAACTACTGCAGCACCAGGGCTGCCTGTGCCCAGGAACTGCGCAACATCCAGAGCTACCACATGGACAGCCTGGGCTGGCCCGATATTGGCTACAACTTCCTCATCGGAGGTGATGGCGCTGTCTACGAGGGTCGTGGCTGGAACGCTGTCGGTGCCCATGCCACCAACTGGAACTCCAAGTCTTTGGGCATCTCCTTCCTCGGCAACTACAACAACAACAGACCCACCGCTGCCATGATCAGCGCTGCCAAGGGTATCCTGGCCGATGCCGTTTCCCGTGGCCAAATCGTTTCCGGCTACATTCTGTACGGTCATCGCCAGGTGAGCGCCACCGAGTGCCCCGGCACCAACCTGTGGAACGAGATCCGCACCTGGTCCAACTGGAGGGCCTAAGCAACCACTGATTGTAGAAATTTCAATTTAAAACTGCTGCTAAATAAATATTCTTGAAAATACAATACACGTTACATAGTTAAGTTCAAAGCAATCATGGGGTATTTTTCTGGATTTATGGTACGAACGGGGCAGAAAACGAAGCTGACATGACTGGAATCAGCTAAGATCGTTGAATTCCTATAGACAGACAGACAGACAAAAAACAGAAGAACATTCATGCTGATCCCTACTCTAATTATGTCTAATTTCTGTCTGAAACATACTTCTTCTTTAGACCAACAGACTTTTAACAATAATACTCTGGCACGTTGGCTATTTAAATCGCCTGAGGTGGCCAAGATTAATTACATTAATGAAGTATCATAATTAAAATGCAGCCAAGCATCGCCGTCAAGTGAAATGTGCAGCTTAAGCGTCGACCTGACGAAGTCCTTGACGGACTCTGGACTCATCCTGCTGCATGGTCCATTGAAAATCAGTGAAGCATTTCAGCCCCGTCTGGCACTTTGGCCCGGCGCCATGGCAATGGGAAAAGCGTTGAGCATTGTGAAGAAAAGCTCAGAGTGACAGCAAAAAGCTTGTCGTTAATTAGGGTTAAAGTGGTTCGGGATTGGGCTCAACGTTATGTTCTGAGTGATGGTCTGCCAACCACTAGTAATTAGGTCAAAGTACGAGTAGATAAATATGCGAGATAATCTATATTAAATAATGGAATAGACTTAAGGACTGTATGAACAAAAGGCAAGGACATGGAAACTCTAACGATGCCAACGAATAAATAGAAGTCTAACGAAATATACGATTTTATTATGAGTAAATGTGTTTAAGGAATAGTTCAAGAGAAGGAAAAAGAAAGCACCTGCAATTAATAAAGGAAATTGACACGAAATCTCCAGATACTTGCACTTTTATGTCTCGAAAGTGACAAAACAAACTGATAATAAAAATACGATTGAAGAAACTATTAAGATGACAAGATATAATTATAAAGGAATATACGAATCACATGATTAATATAACTTTTAACTTTGATAATGTTATCAGAAATATTATGCATTATTGATTAAGGAAAGGAATTAAAATGTACATTAACTAGAGGCAAGAACATCTAGATTTTAATGATTCCATTGGCTAAACAGAATTTTCTTCTACTACTTCTGTTTACCTCAAGCGAAAATGACAAAGCAATCATTATTTTATTAGGGAATCGAGGAAAGTCTTGAGAGAATGAAAAGTTAGGCAATTAGAGAAAACGATGCCATTGACTAAACCAAATTCTGCTTATACTTACTTGGTATGTCCTGTCGACATCGGCAAATGCAAATTGTACAGAGCTTGGCATTTAACTAGCACCGAAATGCGATGCTAGTAGCTGAAACATAACCATTACATTTAAGTGCAATTGCATAAACATAAACAAGTAGAGGAGGAGACCAACTCCCACACTCCGAGAGGATGGAGAACAACGAAAAAAATAGAAAAATCTAGAAACAGAGAATTGGAGAAATGGAAGCCAAATGCAAGCGTCAACTTGAAAGCGAATGCCCGCAGAATTCCGGCTGCAATAAAAGCACTCAAGTCCCATAGACTTCCGGTTACTGTCCGACTGTCTGACTGTCTGTGCACTTAATGTGACATGTTTTTGCAACAGTTTTTGGTTTTTTCCACTATCTATGCTCCGTCTGCAGCTTCTTTTCCTGCTCCAGCTGCAACTCCAGCTGCTGCTCCAAGCATAATAAAAAGGCAAACGGAATCCCTTCCAGAGTCTGTCAGTTCCATGAGTTTTGATGCATTTTGCTTGTTACCAAATTGTTTTATATTTTTCCTCGTTTTTTCCCTCATTTCTTGCGTATTTTTTTTGTTATTTTGCATATCGCTCCATTCGTTGTGCTTCAAATTGAATGCATTTCCACTTCAAATTGGCTCTAAAATCGCAACTTGACTTCCGTGTGAAGGTCATCAAATATTCAGTGCTTAAATCTGCAACTAGTATTGGCCAATACATGATTCCACATCAGACATCGGACTCAGACTTCTAAGCTATTATCCTTCAACTGTGTCATGTCATGTTGTGACGTCACTGCTTCGAAGTGCACACGGATCGGATGATCAATATTTACTTGATTATTTTCACTATCGTTCAATTATCAATTAATTTATGATGTTTATTCAATAGACATCGCGGCTCGAGTTTCTTATCAGTTGGGGGTTTTATATTTTCTTTGCAATGCATAAATTTAAATGTTGAAACTTAGTTGATTTGCGACTATTTAACAACTATAATAATAACTCATTAACTGTAATAATTTTAATTGAATTTTAATTAAATAAAAATATTGATTTTTTAATGCAAGGTATACTAAACTAAAAGACAAATAAAATATCCAACTTAAGAGTATAAATAGTTAATTGGGTCTGAAATAAGTAGTTGATTGATAGTTGTACTCGACTAGTACACACCCTGTAGTCTGCTAAAGACTTCTTGATCAGCTTGAGATCATATCTTGCACAGATAAACAGAGTATGTCAAGTTGTTTTTAACATATATTAAGAAAACAATTAGTTGACTGAAGCATTCCCTGTACAAATTCACAAATACTCTGATGCCTGTATCACATATACTCGACTAGATCATACTCTGTATCGCTGTCACTCAACTGAAGCATACCCTGTACTCAGTAGAACTGTAGACTGCTTCAACAAGACGTTCTAAGTTATCTGTTCACTCATTTCAAATATCAGAATTGAATTTACTCTACTATGGAATATCCTTTACCTTTTATCCCCAAGGCACTAGAAGTTATGTATTATATATCTTCCCTCGTTTCCGCCATTATAAATAAAGTTGCAAGCAGTTGGAGGCAGCAAGAGTTGTGCAACAAAACTTTGCAGTGTTTCGTTTTGCGGTTGTCAGACAACCAAAATATTTCCGACAAGGATGCGGATAATAAGAATTGTGGGCATTTCTCTGGCGCCAACTACAAGTAAGTAGCAAGTATATCGAATTTACTTACAGAACATTCCGTAAGACCTAAAAGAGACCTGAAGAGAGGAGGTGAGTTGGCTTTTACGCTTCGGTTGTTGGCCAATAAATAGGTGCTTAGCATTATAACTCAATTAGCAGATAGCACTTTGCGTATACGCCACGTTGCCCACCGGAAGCAAGTGCCACTAGTTGCCACAACAGGCAACAAACTGCAGCAAATGCAACGGCTACAGTTACTGGCAACAACTACATATAAATTATGCAAGCCTTAATTAATGTGAACGCAGCGCGGGGATGTGAGTGGCTTTTGTATTATTGTTGTAGTTGTTTCTGTTGTTGTTGTTGTTGTCTCACCTCATCCTCATCCGATTTGCATTTCATTTGGCAGACAGAACACCTCCCAGTCCAGGTGTGTGTATCTCATTCAGTTGGCTAATGAATCTGCTGTTGGTGCATTGGGAACACGAGTACCGTCTGTGGCTTGCCTGCAATTAGCGCAGACTCCACTTGACTTAACTTGACTTGGCATCATCTCTAGTATTACAGGCCATACTCTCCATTACCACCGAGGCAGGTGTATAAGGTGTGAAATGATTTCATTAAGTTCAACGTTCGCTGGCCTGCTGACTTCACAGACAGTTGCAATCCTAGGGAAAATGGTATCAGCAAACTATACATAGGTATTAAGTATGTTACTAAGTGGAAAACATTGGATAGAATGGAAAGCTGATCAGATGTTTCCCTGTTAACAGAGTTATTTGTTTGAATATGCAATAATATGTAAATAGCCCTAAGCATAAGAAAATATAATATTAACAACAACTTTGCCTCAGTTGCTCTGGCTACATTATTGTACAGTAGAATTTTAAGCTACAATAAATAAATAAATAAATAAATAATAAATAAATTTTAACAAATTCCTTTAAATTCCACGGGATGATAGGTACATGTGCTTTATTTTATTCGTGCAGCTCAGACAGAAGGATGGATTTGCTATGTATAGAAGTATACTCTCTGAACAGGGATCAGCATGAATGTTGGACTGTCCATCTGTCTGATCGTCTATAAGAGATCAACAACGTATGAACTTAACTGATATTAATAATGTCAGCTTCTCAGTCTGCCCCGCTCATACCACAAAGACAGAAAAATACCCGATGATTGCTTTGAACTTAACTATGTAACGTGTATTGTATTTTCAAGAATATTTATTTAGCAGCAGTTTTGAATTGAAATTAAACAATCAGTGGTTGCTTAAGCCCTCCAGTTGGACCAGGTGCGGATCTCGTTCCACAGGTTGGTGCCGGGGCACTCGGTGGCGCTCACCTGGCGATGACCGTACAGAATGTAGCCGGAAACGATTTGGCCACGGGAAACGGCATCGGCCAGGATACCCTTGGCAGCGCTGATCATGGCAGCGGTGGGTCTGTTGTTGTTGTAGTTGCCGAGGAAGGAGATGCCCAAAGACTTGGAGTTCCAGTTGGTGGCATGGGCACCGACAGCGTTCCAGCCACGACCCTCGTAGACAGCGCCATCACCTCCGATGAGGAAGTTGTAGCCAATATCGGGCCAGCCCAGGCTGTCCATGTGGTAGCTCTGGATGTTGCGCAGTTCCTGGGCACAGGCAGCCCTGGTGCTGCAGTAGTTGCCAGCGGTGTGGTGGACCACAGCATAGCTCAAGTAGTTGGCCAGCGTCACCTTGTTCCTGGGAGCGCGTCCTCCCCACGACGCCTTCGAGACGACGGCAACTCCGAAGACTGCCTGGGCGCACAGAAGTACGGCCAGAAGGATGATTGCTTTGTTAGCCATGATTGTAGATCGTTCTATGCCAGCTACAACTTGTTCTGGTGCTTTTATACCCTATGGGAGTGATTTGGTTATCTTCGCATATTCTTATCAGCATCTAAAACTGTTCAATGATGATAACAAAATGCTAATTTATGACACCTAAAGTTGTTTATCAATGGCGAGTCCAGAGTACTCGACAAGGGCTTATTTTGCAGCCAGGTCTAAGAAAATTCATTGACAAAATTATACTCCAACTCGATTATCGCGGTATCAGCTGCAGAAGTCTTGTTGCCTCATTCAAAATTGTTGCACATTTTCTGGAAGACTTTCAAAATGCAGGTACGCTTAAAGGAAAACATTAGACCTATGAGAGTTACTGTAAAAGTATATAACAGGCAAAAGGAAACGTTGCCGACCCTATAAAGTATGTATATTCTTGATCAGCATTAATAGCCAAGTCGAAATAGCCATATCCGTCTGTCTGTCGGTCCGTCCGTATAAACGAAAGGATCTCAGAGATAGTAAGAGCTAGAAGCTTGAACTTGGTGACCCAGAACTAATAATTTTTGCAGGCGGATCACGTATATCTCTTTTTTGGATGCCACACCCCGTTGCCCACAAATCAAGAAAAAGCTCTTAACAAAAGCGGTTTTGCTGCTAAAGACTTGAGATGGTGTCCCTTATGAGGCCGTCCACACTTCCTTCTGTTACATACTTTTAACAAATTTAATATACCCCCACAGGGTATAAGAAACATTAGAAACAGACAATATACAATACACATATTAAAAACATTTTATTAGCGTTAGTTTTAATGACATAAACAATAGTTCTGAAAGCTTTTGGCCTTCTCCATTGTCTTAACATTAGTAAGGAATTCAGTTTTCAACTGATTTGCTCCGTAGTGCATTAATAGTAATGGCTTAGAATTGTTGACTTCTGCCTAAAAGTATGCACTACATTTTTATTCCTACTACTTATAGAATAATTCCGTTGCTGCATTTAACTGCAACTTTAATCGAAAACAGTGAGGTTAAGGAAACAGTGGGAGGTGCAGAAAAAATCTCAACATCCGTTTTGTTTTCAGAGCGGACGCAAGCTTCCGGTTGACGTTCTGATTTGCTTGTAGTTGTTTTTTTCATGTTCTCAACTGGAATTTCTTGATATGCGTCAACCCCTACCTTAAGTAGTTAGATGCAATCCAAAGAACAATGATTTAAAGTCAGTTTAGAAGTGTAAAAACGAAGGTTTTTTGAGGTTTATTTTATATAATGTTCTGTTTTTATGGAGTATTAAATACTATGCTTTAAAATAGTGAATTAAGCTTTTGCTAAATATTCATTCAATTGTATTTGTAATAGTTTTTCGTACACTCAGTATTTCCAACAGACTAAATTAGAGTATTATGTATTGAAAACAAAGTCAAACAATTTGTAATTAAACGTAGCTTTCGGTTGAGTTGTGCATTAGGAAATCTTAGCTGTTGAACACAAATTGTATATAAAATTTAACCGTTATGTAAGATATAAATTAGATAAATTAGATAGGTCTTCAATTTCGATTTGCTTGATCTGGAAAGATGGTCGTGCAGCTGTCGGAGCAGCCCACATCATCGTTGCCAGCAACTGATGAGCCCAACGTGTCCAAGATACATTCAATTGAATCGGCAGCACTCACCCAACAGATCAGTAGAACCTGCTTCATTGTCCCCAGCTCCAGCTCCAGCGCAGGTTCAAGCCCGGTACTAAGGTCAAGATCGAGCTCACAGCTCTGGGCCAGTTGTGTTGCCACTGTCTTGAATCGGACCGACGAACTGGGCCAATACGTGAAACAGTTCATCGCCTTTGTGGCGTCTACGTTCCGACGCTTCTTCAAACCGGATGAATTGATCTACAGGGAGGTGCCCCTATCGGAGGTATCGGCCAGGCAGTTGGAGCTTGTGGAGCGAAAGATTCTCGTCCTGGATCTGGATGAAACACTCGTGCACTCGTGCTACATTGACCCGGAGTCAAATGAGGTTGTGGGCTGTAACTTTGTGCCGCCGACAGCTGAACCAGACTATGTGATGACCATCCCAATCGTTGCCAATCTAGATCCCATTGAGTTCCAGGTCTACAAGCGACCGCACGTCGATGAGTTTCTTGACTTTGTGGGCAAATGGTATGACGTGGTCATCTATACCGCCAGCATGGAGGCCTATGCCTCAATGGTGGTTGACAAATTGGATGCAGGTCGAGGGATATTCCAACGTCGCTTCTATCGACAGCATTGCGTCTCCTCGCCAAATGTCGTTAGCAAGAATCTGTATATGGTTGAGCGAGATCTGACCCGTGTATTTATTATCGATAACTCGCCCAGTGCCTATCGCGATTTTCCAGAAAATGCCATACCCATCAAGACCTACATCTATGATCCCGACGACGAGGAGCTTCTCAGTCTGCTTCCCTTCCTCGACGCCCTGCGCTTCACCAAGGACGTTCGCAACATTCTCGGCCGTCGTGTGAGCACTTAAATGTATTAAACTCTACCAAGTATTTTTTATGACATATTGTTACAGTCATTTCTATTAAAAGTTTGTCTGGAGACCCTCGGGTCGGAAAGAAATTATGTTTTTTGTCCAAACGGTTTCTACATAACAGATTTGATTGCCATTAAACTCAATTTGTTGATTAGCCCTTTCATTTATACAAAAGATACAGTTATTGAAGAGCTCTATCTCATTGAACTATTAACTTTAAACAACTGTGGTTCTCCCTCTACACTTCTATATGCTTATTAGCACTAAGAACCGTTTGAGATACTCAATATTTCGATTTAATAGTCAAGCTTACTATCATATTGATTTAAGTTTTTCAATTGAACCTCAATTTCAATTGTCGCTTCAAAATGGAATAAAGCAAAAGAAGAAGAGACAAAGAAGTTCAAATAGATGCGAATACGACTTCGACACTGTCATGCCACGCCCACAGTCCACCGCCCACAGTTCCACAGTCTCACAATCCAACGATATCATTGAATCGTCGTGAATGTCGAACATTTAAGCGCAATTGACTACGACTCGACGCAACGATGGATGCAATGAAAATTTATGGCGACCCAGGTGAAAGTTGTGCTTTAATCCTCTCTCTCCTCCTTGCTCTTTTGTCCCTTCACCAGTCGAAGGTAACAATTCTGGGCATTATTTATGGGAAGCTGCAATGCTTGAGCTACTTGTGAATGATTCAGATTTAGACGAAACGAGCTAAATGAATTATTTACTTACTCTTACGCTTTCTTGCTCTCACAACGAATTTAACTTTAAAGTCAAAATGCAGTGACACTGCTAATTGGAGTCAGTTTTCCAGAAAAACCGCTCGAAATAATCAACAATTTCTCGACTCAGCAGAAGGCAAACATTGTGTTGTTTACTCTTCTGAATGTTGTGAATGTTCATTTGCAATGCAAAAACCTAATTGATGCTTCGTTTTTTTGTAGTACATCATCATTTGATTTGCAACTTTATCTGTCATTTTTCTCTACTATTTATATATACTATTGCCTCTGCTATTTATTTTTTATTTATTTCCACTATTAACTATTCTTATAGTGTTGATTGTACGACTCCACATCATATTATTTTCAAAAAAAAATAAGCAAAACTATTTCAACAGCTGAAATTTAAAGTAGGTGAAGCATAAATGCAGATATATAAATCGCAGTCGGAGAACTAACTGAGTCAGTGACTGGTTGACTGGTTGACTGGTTGACTGATTGCTCATACGCACCGTTGCCTGCAATTGTCGCAATTCCATATCCATTGCCCGGAAGCATGCACTTTTTAGGCCAGCAACAATTTTATGGCAACACAAATCAAAATCGTAAGCCAAAGTCACATAAATCACAGTGGCCAAAACATAAATTTTCCGGCATAGCAGGAAAATAATCGAGCAAATTCCACAAAGAAAAAAGAATGAAATGAGTTATCGTCTAACATGCGGAGTATAGAAAAATTAATAATTAAGAATTCAATTTAAAGTTTTGCAGCTTTCAACAGGACAGGACAGGACAGGTGACCGAACGTTACGGCTTTCCTGTGGCCTGTGGCCGCATAAAGTCGAGAAGCCGCAACATCATTACGCTCAACATGTGGATGCAACAGCCGCAGGCCAAAGTTGCTCACCGAATGCGCTTATTACGTATACGACATGCATGCAGTCCAGCCACGTGTGCTATCACAAATGCCATTGCTTCGGCCGGGGGCAACTGTGAGACTGTCAACAGTTGGCTAAGCCATGCGATTAAATTGTGATGGGAATGCTCCGGGCATATTAAGTAAGTATATTCGACTTGTTGTGTAATAAAATTGTATACGATAGTTTACGAAGTTAAATAGCGATAATGACACGTAGATAGCATTCTTAGGAAATGTAGAGAATCTCAGCAAGGATGGATCATAAAAAATATAAAATAAGAATACTTTTTGAATAAACTTCAATAGAAACATAAAGAATAGAGCCAGCAGGAAAGGATCTCTAAATTGAGCACCAATTTACAAGTTTATTTAGTGGAAAATGAAATCGTAAGTAAAAGTATATAAGATTCCCGACCAGGGTTTATCTAGCTTCAATGGTATTATCGCTAGCTGCTCCTTAGTGGGTTAATGTATCATAAGTTGAAGTTAATTAATAATTGTCCACCTTAACGTCAATCTTGGCCAGCTGTTCATCAATCCAGCTTCGCAAATATGCCACATTCGTGTATGCAGCTGGAATGTCCTTCACGGCGCATTCGATGCCCCAGGAGACGATGCCCGCCAACTGGAAGCGATTCGATTGCCCAGCGATGCTGCAGAACAATGGCGATCCTCCGTCTCCCTGGCACGTGTCCTCGCCCTGAACACCGCCGGCACAAATGAAGCTGCCGCTTAGCCGAAAGCGTCTGCCAAGGACTGTGCGTCGAAGAAGTCTCTCACAACGATCATGCTCCACAATCGGCAATTCAATGCGCTTCAAAATACGATCCAAGGACTTGTGTGTTGTATTAAGATTCCCCCAGCCGATGGCAAAGCATTGAGCATCTCGCAGTGCTCCCTCGACCATTGTTGTCTCCACCGGCGGCAGACAGAGGGGCTGGATGTGTGGTGCCAGCTGGAAGGGTTTCTCCAGCACCAACAAGGCAATGTCATTATGAAAGTTCAGCTTGTCGAAGAGTTCGTGTCGCCACAAAGTCTGCAGCCGTCGGGTCTGATAAGCATGTGGCTCCTGCTGACTGCTCAAATCAAATTCCCCGGCACGGGCCAGCAGCGAGTCCGAGCTATGGTTGGCCACATTGTGGGCGCTGGTCAGCACCACCAGAGGGTGTATCAACGTGCCACCGCATACGTAAGTCTCCACCATGTCCATCAATGCAACTATCCAGGGAAACTCCGCATAGCGTGCCTCATGGTTGTTATACCCTACTAGATCGTAGTAGAGTCCCTTCGGATTGCTGTAACCGCAGCCCTGGTACTTGAACTCCTGCAGATGACGTAGCATGGCATTGTCACCCTCGTCCACCTGAAGAAAAGAGAGAATCAATTAATTTATGATATATTGACTGACTACGAGATACCCAGCACATGAACGAATAGTTTAGAAGACTAAGTCGATTTCAAAACAACAAATATAATAGATAATGAAGAATACGTCAATTTCAAAACAATGTATATAGTGTTTGCTTATAGCTAAGAACTTGTCTAATAAAATAATTAATTAAAAGTTTCGTACATTGTTTGGACATCTTATAAACAACCGTAGCAGAAATAAATAATTTAGAAGAATACATTAATTTCAATGCAACAAATATAATGTTTGTCTATAGATAAGAACTTGTCTATCAACTATAAAAATTAATCGCATTCAAAAGTTCTGGGACAATAGATAACAGTACCTACTATATAGAAACGAGTATACTAAATTAGATGAACTCACCTGATCGGCAATGGAACAACAACTTTCGAATAACGAGCAACCAAAATTGCTAGCTTCATCGATGCGGGGTTTGATTATATACCGACCATCCTCATTGATCACGCTCGATCGACACAGGTGTCTGGGCACGCACTGCTTCTGTTTGTCACACGTATTATAATCGAGTTTAAAGTCAAGACTTAAAGGTGGCAATGTAGTCTGAGCTTTGATTGCTTGTTGCTGCTCCCTTTGGGCCATCGCAGCTTCGTAGCTCTCCAGCTGCTCTTTGTCACAGCAGACGAGTCCAATGCCACAGCTGTTATCCAAGAGTCGTGAACCAAGTAAACCGCGACCCGAATCATCCGTTTCATTGCAACGTTTTTCCGTAATACAAAGCTCATATTTGGTGCAAGCACGTCGAGCTGAACAGCCAATGAAGAGACTCAACAGCGAAAGTAACTTTATGTAATCCCACATTATAGCTGATAGAGAGAGAGAGAGAGAGAGAGATAGATAAATAATGATAGAATTCCCATCATCGATTGTATACGATTGTTCACGCGACGTATGCTTAATTTAAAATATTTACATTATATATAATTGATTTCTCAACAATGACACTCACGATTTTCAGCTGATTAGCACCACGAATTCTACAGGCAATGTTCTGTGGCAAGCAGCGTACTCAACTGAGTTTTCTGAGCTCAAACTATTCGCTTTTATTAGATCAGCGACGCAATATAGCTAAAGTCTAGCATAGACTCTCTCACTGCAATTAAGTATTTTAGAACTTACTTGGGAAATTAATTAATATATCTCTTCTTCTCAGCTGATCTCTCTCACTCTCTCTCTATCTCTCTCTGTGTCTCTCTGTGAATAAATAATTATGGTTTCAAGCCGGTTCTATCTATAAGACGCGACAAATCAATAGCAAAGATCTCAGTTGTGCGCGAATCGTGATTAAAACAAATCGAACTGGAGAGCTCCGAGCACACAAGTCGACAGAGGAAACAAGTGAATACTTGTTTTTATTAATTCTTTATATACTAAATAAAGCTACATAATTTCAAGTATAAACGTAAGCAATCTGTTGCTGTTAGCATTTGTTTATAATTTGTTAGATTTGTTGATGATATTCAACAAGAAAGTATATTATATTTACATTATCCACTGCTAAAAATCGACAACCAAAAGGCAATTGACAAAAGAAATTATATAAATAAAATATTGAATATTAAAATTTAATATTAATTTACACTTAAACGATGCTTTGAGTGAAAGAGCAGCTCAAATTTTAATTTTAAATACTTGTGCATAATTGGAATTAGGCTAAAATGATAACCTCCGCTGTTATCAGCTTACCCGCAACTGATACCTTTTATTTATATATTGCAGATGATGAATCTCGTCTGCTCTTGGCAGCCCCTTCTCTTTGCATTCCTTCTGGTGGCACAAAGTCGTTTTGCCAATGGAGACACAGATTGTGGCACCACGATGTTGTGCGTCACGGAGAAACTGTGCACCGAGTCGGATGATTCGGGTCGTCCTTTTATTATACCCCGCATTGCAAATAGTTGCGGGGTCGGCTTGATCTGCTGCGATCGAGAGCAACTGGCGAGCTGGAATGCCACGCTAGTCAAATCAACCGATCAACGGATCTTACAAACTGTCACCACAACGGAGAAGCCCATTGGCTATGAGAGCTGTGGCCTAAACAAGGAGTGTGTGCCGAGGCAACTGTGTCATGAGGATGTCATCAATGATGATGGACGTTTTATTATTGGTCCTCGCATTGATCAGACGCCCTGCGGTCGAGCCTTGCATATCTGTTGTGCCATAAATCAGAAGGTAATCCAAAGTAATTCTAGTGCTACTCGGGCAATAACTTATAATATAACTAATATTATATTAAGTATAGTCATAAGTATTGCAATTATCGTCATAAATAAATATTGACCAAGGTTCGTGCTAGTGACAAAGCTAGTGACGAAGGTGTCTAGCAAAAGTTGCTACGATAATACGATCTGATATCGATTGGAACAAATTAACATTTAGAATTTTAAAATGAGATGAAATCTGACGTTGTCTGTCTGTTTGTTTGTATCAACGCGTTGAGATATCTTTATGAAATTTTGTTTACATATTCCCTATCATAAACCGGAAAAAGTTGTTCTACGACTTTTTGAAAAAACGGTTAAGCTCAGCGGGAAAATGCTAATGACCGCTAAAGTGGACATCTCTACAGTTTGTAAACCACAGAAACTACAGATGTATACTTTGAAAAGGTATATTTAGCAGCTTTTAGGTTTTATTTAATGTACAGGATCTAAATGAAAATCTGTTCGACATTCGGCACTGCGGAAAAAGTTATTTTTAGATACAAAGAAGCCTCAAGTTTTTTGCCAATGTTCGGAAAGCCAAGCGTAATAGGCAAAAGGAAGTCTGGTTTTATTTTAAAGGAGTTCATAAATGAACTTTAATATATTTGATCGCAAAATTTGATATCAGTAATATTGGGTCTTGAATATGCTTTCGTCACTACACATTTATCCCGTTTACAGGTTATTGGGGATTATAGTTGTAAATATCTTTTAAAACGTTGATACATATACAAATTCTGCACTATGAATCTAAACTAAAGTCATTACACTTTGATTGCAGGTGCCAGCCAATGAGAGTTCGTATCTGCCCAAGCTGGAAAACTTCAAGTATCAGGGCTGCGGCTATAGCAATCCCAAGGGTCTCATCCCCAATCAGGATAACTACGAGTACGCCAAGGACGTCTCCCTATTTGCCGAATTCCCTTGGATGGTGGCCCTGATCACTGGACGTAATCAGTATGTCTGTGGCGGCACCTTGATCCATCCGCAGCTTGTGCTGACGAGTGCCCACAACATACAGAATCACACGGTACAGACTCTGGTTGCCCGTGCCGGGGAATGGGATCTCAACAGCCTCGATGAACCACACGAACATCAGGCACGTCGCATCAAGCAGATAATTCCGCATGAGGATTTCGATCCCGAGGCATACTTCAATGACATTGCCCTGCTGGTGCTGGAGGAGCCTGTGAAGATTCAGCCGCACGTTCAGCCCCTTTGCCTTCCTCCGCCAGAGACGCCCGAAGTACTGAGGGGGCTGCGGGAGGGACAGTGCTATGCCACGGGCTGGGGAGGTAGATTACCGGACAGCGATCGCAATGAGCGGCTACTGAAACGCATTGATCTTCCCGTGGTAAGTCGAGACGAGTGCCAGGCCCAGCTGAGAGTCACCCGTCTTGGCAGAAGGTTCCGACTCCGTCCCAGCTTCATTTGTGCCGGCGGCATTGAGGGCAAGGACACGTGCAAAGGTGACGGTGGTTCTCCTCTATTTTGTACTCTTCCCGGACAAATTGATCGCTATCAACTCGCAGGAATCGTCTCCTGGGGCATACAATGCGCCAAGGAAGATGTGCCGGCGGTCTATGCCAGTGTTCCCTTCCTTCGCACTTGGATCGACGACAAAGTAAAGTATCTGGGCCTCACACTCGATGGACCGTAAATCGTCTACTGTACAACTTGAGATTTTTAATAGAAAATGTTTAATGTTATTATGACACATCGTAGTCTTTAATCATTTAGTTATCAGCTTACACAATTATGCCATAAACTCATTGAAAAATGCTAAGGAATACATATCCGATTAGCTTTAAAAAGCTACTTCTATCCATATGTCCAACAATCTCTTCTGAGTTCAGTGGAGCTTAGAAGATCTGAAGACTTCCCCTTAAAGAAGACTTCCCCTGCAAATCAACAGCAAACAATTCTTATTATAATGAGCAAATTATGTTTAAATTTTGACTTAATCATTGTTGATCCCAAAACCATCACTTGCTAGTTTATAAGAGCTCTTATAAGCTGACATTTATCCATAGAACTAACTAAGCCAAATGCTTATATAATCTTCAACTTTTTTTTTGTTTTGTTTTGTTAAACACAAAGCAAACAGATTTATTGCCACTTTATACAAAGACGCAAAGTACGAGTATCTTCATGCCTCCAGAAATAGCCGACACGTAGCATATTTCAGCCCCTTTCCGCCCCTTTCCGTGTCTTACACCATTCCTCTCATCATAGCTCTGACTGGAAATTAAGTAGGTTTTGCAGCGCGAAGCACGAGAAACCGGCAAAACAATATAACAACTGAACTGAACTGAACTGTGGCAACTCAAGTCTGCCTGGGACAGAGCAAGTTGCTACCAAAAATTGAGAAATTACATGCTGTGAAATAGCTGGGGAATTGATTTTGGCCCTACGGATGAGAATGGTGGTTGCTGCTGCTGCTGCTGCTGGCGACGTCTTCGCTAAAAACCCATTTCTCAAGTAAATTGTTGGGGAATTTTATTTATTGGCGTTTTTCATGCAACATGCAGCTTGCAACTTGCAACTTGCCCCTTACTGTTATTGATTTTACGCCCAGCATAGCTCTATAGCCTCTATACGGTATTTGCTTATTTGCATTTGTACCTTTAGGCAACATCAGAATATATATACTTGTACTTGTATCCTTGTCCTTGTTTTACTCAAAATTCACGCCTGATTAGTTTTCATTTCTCGGTTTTCGGAAAATCAAATATTTGCCAAATTGATTATCATTTAATTATAATAAAGCATCATGTCAAATGCAACTGCATTTGCATCTACACATCTATATGTGTGTGTGTGTGTGTGTGTGTGTGCTTGCAATTATAATGGCCCTGGCCACATTTATGTTGCATACTTTGAGGCATATTTCCTTGCTGGCAAACGGCAAACGGCAGCTGCAAATGCAACAGCAGCAGGCTCTATGTGTGCACATGGCATCAAATTACAAATGATGTTGTGCACTGGGGGTGGTGTGGGGGGCGTGGCACTCGGGGGAGGCGTTTGACAGAGTGCCCCTGCTTTGTGGCCTGCTAACGGAAATAGAAACAGCTGCAAATGGCAGTTAGAAGTGTGTGTTGAGTGTGTGTGTGTGTGTGTGTGTGTGTGTGTGTCCATGCATACATATGTGTGTTTGTGGGTGTGTGTGTGTTCGTTTGGCAACATAAAAAACAAAACACGCCACTAATGTTGCACAATGGCATTCGTACTTACATATGAACAATTGACACTGGCTAATTGCAGTGGAAAATCCGCTAAATGCAACCATAACCATTGTTCTCGCATTTGTATACACTGCAACCAATTGGGGCATGCCACATATGTAGCAGATAACCAGCAAACAATACACATTAAAGAAATTCCAGCTACTCCAAGTTTGCCATTTATGTGTATTTATTTTTAATTGTTTCGAAAAAAACAGATACAAATCTACAAAAATTTTATCAAATAACAGTGTTTCTCCCTCAGACTCCTCTTCCCCCCCTTGATTACATGTTAGCCGAAAATATATCTGGCTGTTAATGTACAGCCATTGGTGGCAAGCACGCATGTTGCATGTTGTTGCCATGCTAATTAACAACTCGAGAATAAATTACGAACATTTGGCTGAAAAATGCAACAGGACATGGACATTTGGAGGCTCGGCTTACACGAAGGGTAAGGGTAAGGGGATATGGGTGGAAATAGAGTGGAAAACATAGCTGGTACTTCTTTTTTTTATTTTGGGTCACACTGGTTGTGCCAAAAACAATTAAATGCATGCCCAGCATGGCGTATACGCAATGCGCCGCAGCACGCATTAAGCATGCGAACCGTGTACCGTCCGTTTATGGCGACATGTTGTCAACTGTTTTTAGAAAATTTGTTATGCAAATTGCTTATTAACTTTATGACTGCCCGTCCAATTGTCGACATTTTCAAAATGTCAATTAGGTGCAGCCCATAAACAACAAAATCGCTTGAATATCCCATAAAACAGACCATTTCCCCTTCCCCCCCCCCCCCTGCACTACGACTTTATAGAACTTCCATTAAATGCACATAAAATTGGCTGGCTTCGATTTTAATTTATGTGACACCAGAGCTACCTACCTGTGCCATCGGTCCTTGGGGCTCCTTTGGGGTCCCTTTGCTGTAACTGCACACACTGGGTTGGGCTTCGTTTGGTGGCCTGCTAATGACATTGCCACTATCAGCAATGGCCTTTAGTTTAATTGAAAAATTTCGTTTCGTTTTGTGTTAGCTAATGGCAGCCCTGTAATTTATGATGCCGGTTGCCAGTTGCCAGTTGCCAGTATGAAGTTGCCACAGCCTGAACATTGCTTATTGCCATTGGCCTTGTTGTTGCCGTTGATGTTGCTGCATTTAATGTTGGACGCTTCAATTTTACTCAAATTATTTAAAGCATTGCGGCTCGTTTTTATTATACTGAACAACAACTTGATTTTGCTGAAAATAGAAAGTAAAGTATTTTTATAGCAATCAAACCTTAGAAAAGTCTGTGCATGTTTTTCATAGATTTTCTTAAAAATAAATGTACTTTGAACAAAGCGATTAAACTAGAAATACATTTATAAACAAATAAATAAAATGGATATTCAAAATAATTGTATTTATGTTAACTTATATGAAATAGTTATAGTATAGTATAGTATTATAGCATACGTAATCTCAGTATTCAACCGATGGTTTCTTTGGAAACTATATGTTGTAGACTCTCGATAGAATATATGAGTCACTGTATAACTGCATGAATTTAGTCTATTTCAGAATAATATCCCTGCAGTTCTGGAGGTGGCGATTGGCCCTGCTGGAACCACCTACCCCGCTACTTCCCATAGGGGTGCTTACTTGAGTGACCCTATGGTAAACGAACCAGTGCCCAGAACTGTAGGGATTATCAAAAGCCGGAAAGTCATAAAACTGCTAATTTTGCCAGCGAACATTTCTATAGAAACTATACGTTAAACTTTGTCTGATTTTGATGAAATTTATTAAAGAGCATAGAATATAATACATTTATACTTTAGCATTGATTTGTTTAATCAAGTTAACTCAATACAACTGCATAAACAACGACTAATTTATTAACCAATAATAGTTGTCCTATGTTGATGAATCTTGATCGAAATAAGTATTTAAGAAAAACTGAATTTCAATACGAAATAGAGTTGTTATAATCTTCCTTTTGCATCTAAACTTTGACTCAAATTTCCATATATTTAGCAGCATACATAAAGTCAATGATATGTTATATAAAGCTTTATTTACAGAACTCGACTTGCTTGCTTCGTCTAAAATTACAGAATATAAGATATCAAATACGCTCATAGTATGTATAAAAGGCAATGGTTTCATATTCGACATAAATGTCTGTGTTTCTGCACTCGCAATTAGTTTAGCCGGGTTAAAGTTTTGAGTAATTCAACTGCTTCAACTGAGAAATACAGGAGATCGCCATACAAAGTTATTCGTCCAACTGGCAGCATAAAAGCCGGAAATGCTAATATAAATACTGCGTATAATAAACTGTGCGTCGAGGCGGTAATTTGAAGTGCGGAGTTGTGTTTGTCGGTCTGCAGCATTTTACACGCTTGCATAATTCGACTAACCTTTGTTTTGTTTGACTTTGACGTGGCTTGAACTGAACCCACTCGCTGTGGGCGTGGCAGCAGCAGCTGTGTGCGTGGCACTGCGAATTTATACCGTGAGTGCGTTATTTGATAAGCAAATATTTTAAAGCAGAGCAGAGCATTTAACAAAGCGTTGCAACACAAACAGAATGTGAAACTCCCGAGGGCCAATCACATCATTGCCAATTTGCATTCGCTGTGCCAAAGGAAAACACATAGCGGCGTTATTTTTTGGGAAAAACTGATGTTTTACTTTCATTAAATATGAAGCGTGCCACGTGCAACGCGTCGTATACGCAACGGCTGCTGTTGGAGTCAGTTTGCCATTTTGCCTGCTAATCGACTGTACAGTTCTTGGCTTAAAGTTTGTCGGGACATGCCACTTTTTTGGGCCAACTTGTATACGTTGCACCTGCTGCTGCTGCTGTTGCTGCAAAATGGCTTCGAAATTTTTCCTGGCATGTTGTTGACATTTTTATGGCTGCCGTTCGTCGTAACGCTCCGAAATTCTCCGCTCTGCAGACACTGCCAGCCACTTGGTTGCCCAATTAAAAGTTTTAGCACATTTTCACTTGAAATTAATTGTCGGTAAACGTAATTCATGTCCGAGACACGAATGCGAAAGCGCCAACAGCAGCGGCAGCGGCGGCAGCAGCGACAGAGGCAGCGAAAGTTGCTCGCAACAACATCCAAAGGAAAGCAACGACATGAACCACATTTTTTGCCGCACACACATACTGTTGTGTTGCATACTGATGTGTCTCAGTGTCTGGAGCTCCATTTGCAGAAAAAGATATAAGTACTTTGAATTAGGAATGTAGAAGAACCATCATTGCATCGGAAATTGATAGATTTTTGAAGGCAATAGCTCGAGGTTACTGCTGCCTCGTTGTTTTGGGTAAAGCAACGATCAATTTGGTTAATATTTAAATTAAATATAAAAGTTTTCATTCTAGTTAAGTTGAGCAAATGATTCTGGAACTCGATTATTCATAATTCCATAATTTACAACTTTGCTTTGAATAGGCAATAGCCAAGAATATAAACATCTAGTAAACGTCTCGTCAATTAATTGTTTTCAATTATAAACCATTTAAATGTGATGTATCCGAATTATCATACATTTTAAAGGTTTCAAAAAAACTTAATTAATTTTATTTTATTTTATATTTTTAAAAATTGCATAAAATAATGTAGTTTAGTATTAATTGAAGATAATTACTTACAGACAAAGCGAGCAGAGGTTTGTGAACTGCTCCAATAGAACTAGCTGCAACAACAAGCCCATTAATAATACTCTTAATTGCCGGACTAAGTTTAGTTAAGACCAGGCCAGAAAAACTAAAGTCCTATACAAAACCAGTCGGAAAGGCTACAGTCGAAGACGACTATGATAGACCCTTTACTTATTCTTTAAAATGGAAATAAGAGTAACACTAAAAGTACTCCATAACGCGTTGTAACGTCGATATGCTCTTCTTCTTCCTTTGGCCCGACACAGAGTAATATTGTGCTTTGAATAACTTCCGAGTTTATTATCCGATCGTGATGAAATTTTCAGGATACGTTGGGACCCTGATATTCATCCTGTGTGCCAAAATTAAGGACTCTAGCTTTAATGTTTTTCGTTTTATGGGATTTCAAAAATTATGTTATCAATTTACGGATAAATTTGATCTGCCTATAGACGAACCACCATACCAAATTTGGTGACTCTAGCTCTTATAGTCTCTGAGATCTAGGCGCTCATAAAGACAGACGGACAGATGGACAGACAGACGGACATGGCTATATCGACTCGGCTGCTGATGCTGATCAAGAATATATATATACTTTATGCGGTCTGCCGAACTTCCTTCGACATTTTACGCACATTTTGACAAACTTAATGGACCACTTTTTACTTGTTTAAAGTAAAGGGTCTAAAAATGGCGAGTATTCTGCAATTAAGCAGCTGGAAACAATGCACAAACTGCACATGGAGCTCCGCAAATTATGCAACAACTCGACCACGCCCATCAACAGCCCTCGATGCACATCGGCAGTGCATAACTAAAAAAATATATATACATATATATATATATAACTAAAATGGAACAGAAAACGGAAGCAACAAAAGTCAGTCGGCAAAGTGCAAGAAAACCTCCGCCCACAAAACAGTCAAGGGGATCGTGGGGAGGTTGCAGACAAAAGGGGAATCTCTTACAAGATTCTATGGCCGACTGACGTCGCTGCGGTTGTTTGTCTTCTACGGCTTTACGCTCCTTTAATCTATATGCAAATTACTCAGCAACTTTTGCGTGTGTGTGTGTGTGCGTGTGCATTTGTTTACAATCCATACACATGCATATGCATGCAAATGCTGCATGTGAAGAGTCATGATTTCAGCCTGAATCAGAAGTTGAGACGAGTCGCTGATAAAACCACAGCTTTGTTTGCTGCTTGCCGTGACCCATGACCCCAGACAAATTGGCTATGAAGGGGCACTAAATATCTATATCAGGTTGTCTCTAACAACCAACAAAAAAAAAGCAATTGTTGGTGCTCCCAATAGCAACTTTAGTTGCTTTAAAATTTATTGAAACATTTGCTCCAAACATAAAATGTATTGAAATAAAATACATTTTAAGTATATCAGTAATTAATAGTTAAACTAAACTTATGGCAGCTATAAAAATAGAACATATTTAATTTGTTTTTTTACAAAAGCACTAAAATTAAAATTCTTTGGTTTTTAAATTTGGCAGAACTTTGCAGATTAAATTAAACTGTCGTATGTCAATACGACAAAGTCGAAAATTATCAATTTTACATATTTTGCATTAATGCATAGTGAAATCATAAATTTTATAAAATACATAATTGTTTAGAAGCAATGTTGCATTATCAGATATATTATTAATAATTTATTTGATTTATTAAACATTCAGTAGTCATGTGGCCACCAGTTTTAAATGGACTTGCTCTGACCTCTTCTAATTATCACAAGTATTTATGAAAAAATTGAATAGCAAATTTTATAGAGCTGCTTTTGTATGTACTCCCGTTAAGCTGAAATGTTTTCAACACTTCAGAGGAAATACTGTGGTTAATTTAGTAAATTATCGAATTGAACTTTCTCAAAATAAAAGTGAAAACCAGTAAATCTCTAGAGAATTGTGAAACACAACTGTATACCCAAGTGCGTTCCACAAGCAGGAACTTTGATTTGATCAGAGAAAGAGTGAGAACATCTATCTGTACTACTCTGTTTCTTTCTCTCAGCAGGAATATCGTATACTCTACCCTTCTGTCTATAATAATTTGTTGAGGTGAGACAGGCAATATGTCTATGCAACAACTGATAAGTGTAGCTCTGATTATTCGTTTCCATTTGATAGCTTCACATTGCTTCAATTTGCCATGGGACATGGGGCAAAACAAAGCACTTGAAATGCTTCACTGAATAACGCACTTACATCTGCACACACAAACACACACACACACACACACTCGTACACACAAGTCAACTAATTATGTCAATTGCAAAGCTCGGCCTGACACTTGCCTGCAATTGCCGCACTTTAAGTTTCACACTATGCCACAAGCAGAAAGGGAAGGCTGTCTGTCTGTGTGTGTGTTTGTGTGTTTGTGTGTTGCACACTTCGCATAGTTCACTGCATGTCAAAGAGCAGCAAAAAAAACAACAACAGAAACAGAAACAACTCTCAAGAGGTCCAAGGAGAGAGTGTCGCCTGTTGCCTGTTGGAAGTTAATGATAATGAGAAGCTCTGTCAGCAAATGTTTGACGAGCTGCAACAATGAAAACAGATACAAGCACAAAGAATGACACATGCCAGTCATGAGTGTGTGTGCGTGTGTGTGTGTGTTTGTGTGTTTGAAGGCCACGCAAGTTGTGCATAAAATGCAAATACATTCAATTACGACGTTGATGTTTGACAATGCCACTGAGAGTTGATGCCTACTGATGCACACACCACTCACAGTCGACACATTATATGGCATAGTAGGTCAGGGCCAGCCTAAAAGCATGCTACACTTTTCGACTGTAACTGCAGCTAGTCAGATCTCAAATGACTAAGTCTAGCTAACCACAGGGTGGCCATTAAGTGACCTATGGAAACAACACACACACCCACACCCACACACACACACAAGCCCACAAAATATAAATATGGCAACACTTGGAATTCTTTTAGGCAGCCACGTGCAGAAGACAAACAAGTCCAAGACTCGAAAATCAAATCACGTAGAGCTCGTTATTTATTCAAGTCAATGGAACTGACATAGCCCACAAAAACAGGCACACACACATACAGACATACAGACAGCCTAAGCTACTACATATTTGGCCTAAATGTGCACTTGGCTAAATGGCCAACGCGGTGGCCGCAACAACTTGGAAAATAAGATGAAAAAGAAAAGCAAACTACGAGTAGTACAACTACAGTCAAATAACAATAACAATTCAATCAAATTGAGCGCGTGTTCGTCTATGGAAATTCACGATTGCCAACAAATAACAACAACAGCAAAGAAGGAGGAAAAAGGGAGAGGGAGGTAGAGCAAAGCAAGAGTGTGAGATGTAACATGGCGGGAGACAGAATGGCGGACAACTTCAAAACATTACGAAGCGCAGAGCCAAATGTTTTGATTTAAATAAGCATTTGTCTCAAAGATACCAAAAAGCTTTCAGAGAAAAATAGAGGGGAAAGTAATGCATATGAATTCACTCTCTCTCTCTCTGACTTTCTCTCATGGCGACTGCGCATTGCTGCCGTCCCAATTCAACCGTTAGTTATCTTTATCTGTGGCATAGAATTGAACTAAGTGGGGAATTTAGCGATGTTTATTTGGCGATGTTTTTAGTTAATAACTAAAGAAGAATTTCTTGTAGAATTATGTAGAAAATATATGTTTTCTTCAAGTTAAACATATTTCTACAGGTAATTCTATTATTTCTCTTATAAAATACATATCGTTTGATAACATTTCGTGTTTTCAAATCATATCATAATTATTTTAACAGATAAATTCCTTATTTTCTTCTATTTTCGTTATTTAAAATCACATCATAATTATTTGAACAACACGTTCCCTTCTTTGCTTCTATTTTCGTGATTTGAAATAACTTCATAATTATTTTAACAAAACTTTCCCTTCTTCCCTTCTAGTTTCTTTTATTTAAATAAAATATTTAAGTTTAATCGCAAGAAATACATTAATTTACTACAAAACAAAAGGATTTTGTTTAGTTAAACATATAACAATTCAATGGGTGGCATTTGGATTTTGTGATTAAAATAAGAATTAATAAAGTATTTAACTTTTATCTTGACAATGAATTACAAAAAGAAACCAGTAGGGTGCAGTGAGTCAATACTCTTTGTTATTTTTAGCATGGCAAAAATTGCATACCCTTTTCAACCGATCTTTCCTTTGGCAGCTATATGATATAGAGATCCGATTTATATCAAATTTGGTCAGTCTGTATAAGACATGGCCAGATACATAATCTGTGAGTTTTGGTTGAAGTCTGTCGAAAAATAATATACTTTGCCATACAAATGTATGATTTACGACCGACAGTTCCTATGGCAGCTATATGATATAGTGATCCGATCCAGCCGGTTCCGACATATGTACTGTCTGCAGCAAAAAGACTGATCTGTACCAAGTTTCATCCAGATAGCTCTAAAATAGAGAGACTAGTTTGCATAGCTACAGACGGACAGACAGACAGACGGACAGACGGACAGACGGGCATAGCTATATCGACTCGGCTGTTGATGTTGATTACTAATATATATACTTTATAGGGTCGGAGATGTCTGCTTTTATGCGTTACACATTTTGTGACAAAATTATAATACCCTCTGCAAGGGTATAATGAGATACTGCGTAGAATTCTAGCTTCACTTACCTGTATTTAAACTCCCCGCCAATATACGATATGTAGACTCGACTCCTATTCACTCTTTAATTTATCCTAGAACGAATTAACAACGTTTCATAACTGAATTCGAATTTAATATTTAATTTTAGATATAGAGCCAGTTTAATAATAATATATATATAAAATTCTTACCCTAGACTCAACTAGTTTATCAAAATTTACTAATTGAGTCTTAAAAGTGTGATGGATATAAAGATAAACACTTGCAATTCACGACAAAAGTTTTTTTATTTGTGTAATATTAAAATATTATTATAAATTTGCTTTAGTTTGCATACGAACTTCCTGAAATGCAAATATATTATACTAAATAAGTAAGTTAAGTATGAGAATTTATACTATTTAAATTGTCCTGCCAGAGCTGTTATCATTATCTCTCGCAAATCGATGGATGGTGTTTTAATAGATACCTGAAAAACTACTGCTATCTATTAACATTAAAGAAAATACATAAATATATTTGAGTATATTCAACTATTGTTACTTAATTAATATTAAAATATCTGAAAACATTTGTGTATAAAATGCAATAGTTTCAAGTGCCCACTTGCAACACGTGGCGCATTTTGTTGCCCTTGGAAACATTTGTTAACGTCGGCCATTTCGATACACTTCTGGTGTTTATCAAATATTTGCTGCATTTCCCACTCCTCTCGCATTAAATCTTCTTCTTTTTTTGTGTGTCGGCTCGTGTGCATTTTCACAGTTATTTGAACTTTGGCAACAGTCGCAAAATGTGCAACATGGCGTAAGGAAATCGCATTAAGCGTTGCAGTTAGCTCTCGATGTGGCAGCCAACAGAAAAACTTCAAACTGCACGCAAGGACTATCGACAGATGTGCATATCGAGAATCTAGATACTAAGTGTACTGGTAGGCACTGTAGTATTCAGTTGCATCCAAGTGTAAGTTTATTATCTGGTTGAATATATGATTGAAATGATTGAAAGCCTTTCAATTTAGTTAAATTAATTAATTACTAATTAGATAGTATGCATGAAATGTGACTGGCTTATAATTAATAGGTATTTTGTTAAATGCACGAAGCCAAACAGACGAAAACAAATTTAAATGAACAGCCAAAAATACAAATAATAATTAGAAATATAATTCCCATTCATTCATTGTAAATTTCTAAATTAAAAAGCATCAAATTTAGTTTATTTTTATACATTACTTTGGTTTCTTTAGCTATCACATATCGATTACGCTTTTTTGCAACGGACTTCAATCTTCCGAAATCTGTACAACAAGTCATAATTCACTTTTGGCATGTATCTTTGAAAATTAATGTGAAATAAAGCTCTGGCATAAAAGACCAATTTCTGTGATAATGAAACACTACTGTATTTGATGTTAATCTACGTTGAATGTCAATCAGTTAGTCAGTCAGTCAGTCATAAGCTGGGGGGCGGTGGAAACATACGTTTACGCATATATCTGCATCTGAAATGTATCTGTATCTAGTTGCCACAATTTTATCTATGTATTTTGATGCAATTGACAAGCAAAACGTAGTCAAATGGCAACTTAGCCCGCATTGTTGTTGCCAGTTTGTTCTCGTATTTGCATTTTTACTGCAAATTCAAAATCGATTTCATATTCTGTCTGGCTGTCGACTTGGCCGTGTGTCGGGTAGCAAACAAACAAACTCCTCTATGTACATACATATATATAGTACTATAACGTAGTCCATTTGGAGCAGTCAGTCAGTCAATGCTGAACAACTGGGCCAATGAAATGGCTCTGATGCATTTTATTGAGCCCATACATTGTTATTGCCACTGTTGACATACTCGTTCCATTTACGTACGCCGATAGAGCTAACCATTGCACATTATGGCGTATGCGTTATATTTACCTATTCCTATATGTATGTAGTATCTGTATCTGTATCTGTATCTTAATGTTTATCCGCAAGTGGTAGCTTCAATGTCGCAACACTTCTACTCATGTTGCAAGCATTTAATACTATGTTCCATTACCTATTTTATTGTTGTTGTTGCAATGTTCACTTACGTTTCATTTCCGTCCGGTATTGTCAAGCATATCCGCCTGATATGGCGTCTGATTTCCGCTTTGCGCTTCAGCGAGCTGCGAATGGCGGCTGAGATTGACAGTCTGTCCCGCCTTCTCTCTGTCTGTCTAGCTGTCCATCAGTGAGACTGTGTGTGTGTGTGTATTGCGGCATCTTCATGACCTTCAAAGTGAAAGTTTTCGCTTTCCACTTCGTTAGCAAAGTTGACCCTTTCTCTTTTCTCCTCGTACTCATTCTTTCGCAGACATTGAAAGCACTTTGTGTATCTTCGACTCTTAGCGTGTAGTGTGTGTGTGTGCGTGTGTGTGTGTGTGTGTGTGTGTGTGTGTGTGTTGGATATCCAGTAACTGCTTTTGGCGTATCAATTTCGCAACTTAAATTCTACTCAACTTGAGTTACAGCTATTGTCCTTAGTGTGTTATTAGATGAGATTATAAAACCTACAATTATTATATCATGATGTTAAATATAATTAATATTAACCTCATTCTTTCAATAGTTATTTCAAAATAGTTAT